>VYXB01010650.1:475350-492273 GCA_013397135.1 Pachyramphus minor
CTCAGGCCCGGCCCGGCCTCTCCCGCCGCCGCTCCCCGAGGCGCCCCCTGGCGGCCTCGCGCGCGGGGCCCGGTGCTTGGGGCGGCTCGTCCGTCCCGCCCGGCGCGCTCCCCAGAACCGCCCGGCTCCAGCTCGCTCCCCGCGAACTGCCCGGTTCCCTCTCGCTCCACCGGCCGTGCCCGGTCCCACCGCCGTTTCCCGTACCGGCTGTGCCGCGGCAGCGGTAAGACGGGGCGGAGGGGCCGCAGCGCTGCCCCTGCGCGGTGCCGCGGCCGGGCCGTGGCGAGGGAGACCCGCGGCACTGAGGGACTCGCCGGGCGCGGTTCCAGGAGGGGCAGGGACGAGTTTCCACCGTTTAAAGTTAATAAGCGTTTTGCTTTGCCCGGGGCACGAGTTTTTTATAAATGACATAGAAACGAAACTGAAATTACTAACATCAAATTCGGCTGGGACTGAGGCGTTCCAGCATCCTCAGAAAGGAGTACTGCAGGATGTAGGCCATATTAAATGCTACAGTACAAATGACTTCAGACAAGTTCTGTTTAACCTTCTGGTACTTGTTTTTGTCATGTGTACCCACAAAGTACGTTTTCTTGGAGCTTCTGTGCAGCTGAAAATGTCCAAGACGCTGTGGACTAAAAGAAAACGAACCACAAGTAAGAATGCTTTTTGGGTTAGTTTTACTGGGTGTAAATGCATGTGCTTTCTGTCTCACTTTATGACTGCAGGGAAGTCAGATGCATAGTACACAAAATCATCCCCCAGTGTAATGTACTTTATTGCAAAGTGCAGCTGTGAAGTCCGTGTAAAACTAGAGTGACTGGGGGAGTGGGAGCTCAGAGCAGCTCTCCACATGGGCTTCCTTTCCCGAGTTATTCTGCTGCTGATGGAGGTAGGAGTGGAGGAGGGAGGGAAATTTTATTGTTGCATGGAGTTAGAGTGTAAGTGCCAAGAGAGCAGTAAAATCCATGTCCTGGCCCCGTGATGATGCTATCTGCCTGTGTTCCTGACAGCATGGATGCTGCTTCTTCACAGCATACCTAAAGGAGATCCTTGTGTTTAAAAATCAGGGGCATTTTGATCTAATAATGCAGTCGCTAGAAAACAAAGTACTTTTAGACTAGATGATCTTTGTTGAAATATCTTCACAGGATGATGTATGTTCTTGAAAGGCCATATTTAATATTTTTCATTATTATCCTTGGCACAAAAAGTAGGAATATGCTAATGATGCAGAGCTGAGAGTCCTCATCAGTCTAGTATAGCACACAAGAGAAACTGGATGACCTTGAGAACAGTGTAACAGAAATGTGAAGAAATGTAAAAATGCAAAAATGAAGTTATTACCTTAGATGCACTGTAATTATACTATTTTACTTAGGGCAAAATGCAAAACAACATTTCATACAGCTGTGGTAGAGTTCAGAGTCTCACTTTAGGAGAGAGATTTGCAGATTTTTTTTTTCCCCATGGACTTGAAATTGCAGAGAACAGAAATTCTGTGCCGGTGCATGCCCAGCCATCTTGGCAGGGCTGACTATTCATGCGCTTGTCCTGGATCTGCTTGAAGTGGCAGAGTATGATGAAGTTCAAGACAGATGAAGAAAAACAGTTACATATGAAGGGTAGGTTTAACAATCTGCAAAATCCCTTTCTCTCTCGTGTTAGTCTGCCAGGCAAAGGCAGCAAAGGCCCGAGGTGCCAGGCATGTTCCTGCTGGGGTGGGTCGTTCCTGTCTGCAGATGGAGCAGGTTTCAAGGTTTGTTCAGCTCCCAGCAAAGGATGCTGTGGCTGAGGGCAAAGTGGTGTCTTCCATAAAATCAACCTGTAAGAGGATGAAAAGCTTTCCCGTGGGCTGATCTGCCTGCAGTGCATTTGCTGTAGGCAGCATAGTTAGTTTAGGTAGTTTGCCATCAAGCCAACTGAGTTTTGTGATGCTTTCAGAAAGCCAAGGAATGCACATATGGTCTGTCTTCCTGAACTGTTGTCCTCTTGGTGAAGGGTGTGTGTTTGCTGCAGTGGAAGCAGAGGCAGAGGTCAGTGGGGCTGGCAGGAGCCACACCACTGCACTATGGAGATCAGGGCAGGGATAGGATGAGCCTCACCCGAGGGATGCAGCAAACCAGGCTGGACTAAATGCAGTGCTGTTTTCTCTGAGCTGTCCCCCGAGCAAAGTAAACTGAGCTACGTTACTCTGGCGCTGCTGTGACTTCAGCACAGTCAACCTGTTCCTCCAGTTGCCTCTGTCAAAAATCACAGGTTTCTCTCAGGGCCGCCTGTGAAAGATGATGTATTGGTTGCTGGTACAAAACAGAATGATGATATGCTGGGTGTTGTCTGTGAGAGGGAAGATGATGCCATGGAGAATAACCACTTTTCTATCCCTCCTTTATGAGAAATTAATTTCTGAAATCACAAGCAATACTTTCTTATCATACAGCTTCTATTTTGCTGACGAATTTTGGAGGCTTTTTATGGTTTGCCTGTTGCAAATGAACACTTGTGGCTGTACAGAGGGATTGTTTGATTTTCTGTGTTTTCATTCTTAACAAAAGAGCTCAACATAAAGCTGCCAAAACAGATTTTTTTTTTTTCAAGCTCCTCTTGGTACATTTTTGTCTAAAAGTTGGATCTAGTTTTTCTGTTTCTAACCCATGCCCTTCTTGGGAAGTTAACTTCACCTCCCAAGCACATAGATGAGACTGCCTTTTAGTGCCTTTTAGAAAGAACAAAAGCAAAAGGTTTAGTATGTATTGCAACATTGTGCCTTTTTAAGGCTTTAATCTCATTATTGGGGTTGAGGGAGAGCTATACATAAAAATCCTTTCAAAATAACTTATTTCTGCTGAAGATTGGATGTGATTTTGAAGGTATCATGAGGAAGTTTTCAAGACTTCTCTGGGAATTGGTCTGCTTTGGATTTTAAGTCACAAGTTTTTGAACCTCTGGAAAAAGTGAATTCTGCCTAAGGAAAATTTTTGTCATGTCAAAATTACCAATCATTACTGTAAATATGGTCATTGATAGAAAACAGCATAGACATAATTTTATAGTTATTTTTAGGACCAGAAATTAAGCAGTGTTTTTGCAGGTGAAACTTCTGAGAGATTAAAGATAAACAGTATTCAGCATTAGTTTATTCTCTCTGTTGTGTATCATGACAGGCACTCTTAACAAGGATGTAGTAGGCAGGGTGTTTGTGGTGGTTTTTTTGGGGGGGTGTGTGTTTTGTTTTGTTTTTTTTTCTTAATATCCTTTTCAAAATGAAAGGCTTTTCCTACCCCAGTGGATCTAGGGACCAGTTTGATGGTGTATGGAATTGCTGGTGCAGTTTCCACCAGATTACTGGTGTTGCTGAAATTCCTGGGAGTTTGATTTTTTTTGTTTGTTTGTTGTGTAAGGGGTTTTTTGTTTGTTTTTTGTTTTTTAGTTGCCCTGTCTGGAAATCCTGATTTACCTGTTGCTTTACTTCTGCCAATGTCTTAGATTGTTGTTTGTATTAAGAGCATTGACTTCTCAGGTCACCTCAGACCAAGCCACCCACCAACGCTCTCTCCCTTTTCCTGTTCCTCCACGGTTGCTCTTCTCCTACTTGTCTCCACTTTAATAGTTTACCCTTTTAATGAGAGAAGGCTACAAGTTATTCTTTCTAAGTGAGATAAGTCCTTGTGAGCTCTATTTTGTCTCCCCAAGTCTGGGAAATCGTTTGCCCTTATTTGTATTAAACTGATGTATATACTTTACCGCAAGTCATTAGTGCTACAAAGAGATTGCTTCCTATTGATAGCCTGGATGGGGGAATTCAGGAGTAAATTGCCAATAAATAAAGAGTGTACTTGTAAGCACTATTGATTCTCTCTGAACCACAGAGAAATGTTTTCTTAGTAAAACTCTTCCTGAATGTGCAAGTGAGGTTAAAAAAAAAAAAGTGATTAGGGATTACTGAAAGCGAGGTGAGGGGAATGGGGGACGATGTGGGGTGAGAAGCTCACATCGTTCTTCTTGGAAGGGTACAGTTTGTAAAGACAGCTGCTAAAAATGTGACAGTAATTCTTCCAGACACCCTCAGAAATCCTGGAGGCAATCCTTAGAAAACTGAGGAGTAAGCACAGTATTTCTTTCATGTGACACTTAACTACAGAGTGGTAGGAGAGTTTCCCAAATCATCATGATAGGAAATGAAAGTATTATTTGCGTAGGAAATGAAAGATTGGTGGGATTCCAATTCCTTTCATGTTGTCTGCATTTTGCAACAGTCTGGGAATTGCTTTTCTGAGCTCTTTGAGGAGTGTTTTAACCTGTGCTGGTGGACAGACATTAGGGCCCAATTCAGGAGCAGGTAGGAAGAATATAGGTGTGGTTCTGAAGGGCAGCAGAGTCCTTCCACTGGTAGCTGGAAGAACTCTGCAGGTCCATGGCTGCTGTAACCATGGGACTTGCACTGCCATATGTGTTTCTTCCATATTCATCCCTCTTGATGAAGATCAGTGTTATTTACAGAGCTGTCTTCCTAGAAAGACAACAGGACAGAACTGGATGGACAGCAGGACAAAGCTGTTGTGGTGTTCTCTGTGAAACCATGATCAATGGTACAATTCCCATCATCTCCAGTGCACAGATTCCACGATGATGGAATTGATATTTGTAAACTGACAGGCCATTCCTGTAAGAGTGTCTCAACAGAATAATGGATTATAATCTCACTTAATCTTTGGCAAACCTTTTAATTGTGGTTGATTAGAGGATTCTCCTGGTGGTGTGCTGGTCTTCCTCACTTTTATTTGAAGAAGACACAAAACACTGATAAATGGTGGGCATACATCAATCATTTAGTTCTGTTGGACACAATACTGGAATTACCTTGAATGTCTAGAAGTAGATCAGATAAATAACATTCATTTTACATCGTTACTCTTAGTAACAAAAAAGTTTTATTGGACTGTTGTACATTAAAGATATCCTGTGTCTTCAGGAAACTTCTTCAGACTAAAATGACATTATGAATTCAGAAAGTTTTGGGTTAGATGACACATTTATCACCTACTGCTTTCTTTATGTGCTTTTCCTCACCATTAAGACATATTAAATGTGAATGTATTTAAGAAATTAAATGCTATCTGTGGGGTGTTTTGGTTGGTTAGTTGATTGACTGTGTTTTGGATTTTGTTTGCTTTGTTTTGTTTCAATACTTATCTTGTGTTTTGTTCTGAAAAGCTCTTATAAAATTCATAACCTCTTCTCCTCTCAGGTTTTATCTTCTTTTCTAGATCTCTTTCCTTCTATCTTTCTTTGTTTCCATAACCAGTAATGATGTTATTTAGTTTTTTTGGGGGAGATATGTTATATTTATTCCACAGATATTTTAAAATTAACAAAGAATGCTTTTTAAAAATCAGTTGTCAAAACACTCAAGAAAAGAACCTTCCTTGGAAACAAAACTGCTTATGCTGTGATTTGCCTTCCTGTGTAACTCTCTTCCATATTCAGCCAGTCTGCTGAAGTCAGTATTATTTACTTTTTTATTTTGTTTATTGTCTTTCTAGGGAAGACAATAAGACTGAATTGAGTTTGCACCACCTGAGGGCACTGTAATACTATTTCACTTTGTTTTAAAGAAAAATACAAAAGGGTAGTGTTTGAAATGGTCCCCATTTTCCTTCCTCTTACGATTACTATCAACTTCTAGAACAAGCATACCACTGAAATGAATGAAAATCATTGATAAAAAAATGATGTGTTGTTGAAGGCAGGTGTCTTGGAAACAAGGCCATCCTTCTCTCATGGCACTAACATTGTTTCCTTGTGCCATTGTGAATGATAATTTTAAATACAGTGCTATTGTTATTTTAAATGATGTGTTACTAGTGTAGCAGTGATTGCTGTACAGAATCACAGAATCATTTAAGTTGGAAAAGGCCTCTAAGATCAGGAAGTCCAGACAGTAATCAAGTACCACTGCATCCACCACTAAGCCATTCCCCTGGGATGCAGTTCCCACTGCTTACATTTGTTGCCTCTGGTCTGGGTGCAGAACAGTGTGGGACTGGTGTAAAAGCATCCAGTGATGATGCTGCATTTTTGTACGTACAGTACTTATGCCACTCAGCTGAATCACAGAACCACTGACTAGGTCAGGTTGGAACATCAGTTCTGGTGGCAGGGGGTGCCATGGGCAGGGACCAGGTTGTTCAAAGAATGTGACAAAGTGAGAGACAGGAGCAGTAAAAAGCTACATGGAGTGTTCGTACATGGACACTCCAGATGTTTCTTGCTTCCTCTGTCTTGCCAGGTTTATGTTTAGTGTAGTTGAAAATCATGTTATAGTATTATTTATGGGATTAAATATAGGAATAAACTAAAACTAATAATGAAGGATACACTTGTAAAAATCACAGGGAAAATGTGGAGGGAGTGTAATCCCAAAAACATGGCAGGAACCAAACTCTAAGACCTCTTTCCAGGAGGGCAATAGCCAGTCATCCTTCTGTGCTTGCTAAACATGAAACCCAGCTCTTCTTGGACAGATGCTCGTTGACATAGTGACAGGTATTGACACAAATGAGAGATCCAAACTCCTTCATAGAACTCCAGAGAATGGTAGTTGAGAAGAGGAAATATGAAGGTACAGATGCAGCGATATCAGGGTCCTCCATCCTTTAGTCTTTTCAGCTCCAGGAAAGCTTTTAGGATATGCTCCCTGTTTCACAGCAATGTTATTGAATTAAATAAATGTCCAGGAAGTTTTATCCCTAGAAAATTTTTACAAACACGATACTGGCAAAGACTTCTCCTGTGATATTGTATCAGCATGGAACGGAACTTTTTTTCACGTGTATTCTCTGTATATAAAATCATGAGGCTTAACTTCACTTTAACATAATCTAATGTGCACTTTATATCCTCTCACAAGCCAAATGACCAATGCTTCATTTTTTTTTTTTTACTGGCATTAATTTTTGCTTATTTGACATCCAATTTGCCAGATGAATTATGACAGTAATCCTTACTTCTCCACTGTTGCTTCATCTTATTCCACACTATGTATGCAGGTTTTCTGGGGTCATTCTCCCTCCCCACTGCCCTTTGTTTTGATTAAGATGAAAGACTGGATTTATTTATACTGATGAAAATAATTCTGATTAGTATTAAATTAATTTTAGCTCAGATAAACTGAATTGAAAAAATTAAATGTATCTTGTAAGCACTTATGCAGAACATAAGGACTCTAATTGTTGTTGATATAGAAAAAATCTATGAACTGACATTTGGAAGGAAAAAAAGGGTAACAAAATCTGTCACTGGAACAGGGGTTAAAAGAGTAAGAAGCAGTAGTTTAAGAAGATATGGAAAGGACTAAGAAGCAGTAGTTATAAGAACTTACGAAAAGGAGGGTTTGAAAGGACCTTCTTAAAGGGAGAAAAGATTGTGGAAAGATTTTATGGTTGTTTCTTTCCAAATAAAACCATTTAGAAAATGTCTGCTTGAATAGGAAAGGTAATTAGAACGGCAGATAAGACACAACACTTGCGAGGAAGTCGGCAAAGATCGTGCATTTTGAAGACGATTTTTTTTCCCTGTAAAGACTTTATTTCTCTTGAAATACTTAATTTATGCACAGAACAGTGTCAGGTGGAAGGTGACATGCTCAGCACGTGCTTGGTACAGCAGAAAATGCAACTTCTCACTGAGTGCAAGCACACCCAGCAGGACAGAGGGGACTAACCTGTGCTATCTGCAGCCCTACCCATCTGCCCAGGCCAGTTCTGAGCCAGAAGCCACAGAACTGTGTTAATGTTAAATCAGATCACAGATCTGCTTTCAAGTCATTTATCAAGTTGCATAATGTGGTGAATTTTTGTCTTTACTTAAGGAGCTTACTTTGTGCTGTATCTCACTCTTACCCTGACTCTTCTGAGAGTGCTTTTTGCATCTCCCCATGGTTATATATGAAAATTATGTACTGGGGTGCAATACTTCTGACAGAGAAGCCAACAATATCAGGGCAGTTATCTCTGTGCACTGCGTTTACTATGGTAGAGTCTCTGCCAGCCCACCCTGCATCCTTGCAGGAGAAAGCCTCATCTTCTCTCTC
The DNA here is from genome assembly GCA_013397135.1 of Pachyramphus minor. Classification (NCBI taxonomy): domain Eukaryota; kingdom Metazoa; phylum Chordata; class Aves; order Passeriformes; family Tyrannidae; genus Pachyramphus; species Pachyramphus minor. Next base: position 483,443 of record VYXB01010650.1, read on the forward strand.
AATGCTCATTCTTTGCTTGCCTTTCAGTTATTGATGGTTTGAACTTGAAGGTCTGCTTAGCAGACTTCCATTCCCAGTTTCCCACTGCCTGGCTCTCCAGGTCTGACCAGGCCCTGGTTTTCCCTCCTGAGGTTCTTCCAATAGTCTGCTGGGCCAGGAGTGATTGTTGCAAGTGCAGCATTCCCACAGCAAGAAGAAAAGGTGTTGGCAGTGGTCCTTCAGTGTATTCTTACCAATTCCCTTCATCCCCTTATCACTGTTAAAGCCCTGACTTTATGGGACTCAGTTTTGGTGAAAGAATTTGGTGGCATTTGGATCAGTATTAGCCTTCATTTTATGGGCTGCAAGACATTCAAGAAATACTACTGTTTAAAAATATTAACCCTGAACAATCTGATGCATACAGGAATGTATATCTGGGGAGACATTTGTGCTGGGAAAAAGAAAGTCACTGAATTGAGAAGTAATTGTTCTTTTTTCATGGAGCTCTGTGTATGATATACAGGTATGGTTTAGATAGGACCTAAAACTCTCTTAAAGTAGTATCTCAGAACATTTAACTTTCTTCTCATAAGTTCTCAATAATAAGTGTTCTTTCCATTTCAGTACAACTACAAAAATAAAATTTATGAAGTAAAACCTAATTCAGATGGACAAGAGAGTACATAAAAGATGCTATGCCATCAGAAAACTCCAATCATAGGCAATTATGAGCTCCACTGACACTGGAGTAAACAAGATATGTGGATAATAACTTCTGGTACATCTCAAAAGGAGGTGCTATGGAAGTATTTCCTTGTGCACGAGAGTGTCTACAAGTGTATTCATCTGGCACAAGTGGAACTTATGTTCATACCAGCCCTAGCTGGGGAAACCATTTGCAAAGGCTGCAATTAAGTATTTACTGATAGGGCAGGAGAAATAGAAACACCACTTACATTTTTTACATTTCAGACTGATTTTTGTCAAAGTGGGCAGGAAGAGTTAGAAATGTTTTATGTAGACTCTTGAATGCTCTTAATAATATCCAGTATTACTATTTAGAGGAGAACCACATATTAAGTCATGAAGAATCAAGTCAGGGTCAGCTCTTGAAGTCCATATTTGCAATTAACTCTCTGTAATGACTCAGTTCTTATTATTCTGTTAAATTCCATCAGTTTAATCAGAGGTTGGATGAGGTGTTCAAGCAATGAACTGACAAATTCTGCCAGCAAAATGATACAACATGTACAGGTCTTCATGTCAGCAATGTGCAGTCAAGACTTTCCAGCAGTTGCCTGGGCTGTGCAGGAGTTGGTCTGGGTCAAGGCAGATTCAGCTGCTGCTGGGAAGCAAAAATCTTTGCTATTTTTTTTTTCTGGTGATGCTGAATTTCAGTGTTTAACATTGTAATTATATTTAGTCGTCTTTCAGAATATTTTTCCTTTGTCAGCTGATCTAAGTAAGAAACATTAATTCTCAGAAGTTGAGCTAAAAGTAATGCATTTTGGGGCTAGAAATTAGCAGCATAACTTGGCAGAATATAACATATGTAATTTTGAGACCCCAGTGTGTTTTGTTCATATCCCTGGACAGCCAGATGTAGGTTTGGAAGTTCTCTTTACAGCAGTCATTGTAAATGCCTCTGTTTATCTCTTAAGAGAGATCACAGCATCTCCTCAGAAGTACTGACTTTTCAACCCTTGGGGGATTACTATAAAGGAGAAGGGAAGCAGAGACATGGTGGAATTTCAGGTGGGTTTCATCCAGCATCCTCATGAGTGCTCCATCCCCAGACAGATGTCTGCACTAGGACCAGTGCAATCCTGGAAGCAGAGTCTTCAGTTTTTAGTGCAACATCAGTTAAACGCATCTTATAATACAGCCCAGAGAGGATTTAAAATCACACATGAAAATATGAATCAAAATCTTGCTAGGAAGGAGTGACATGGCTCTCCAAGTGTAAGAAATAGTTTTGTGTGAGTTGCATCATATTCTGTGCCGTGTCAAATCAGCATCCCCAGATTTTGAATAAATATCAGGAGGATATAATTCAAAATAATGGATGTAAGCCAGTATAAGGCTGAAAATTAAAATTGGTGTGTACATGGACCCCAGAAGCTGCCTGATGTACACGTCCAGGACTGTCAGTCTGAGACCTCTAGAACGCTGCACCCAACCACTGCCACACAGGAACTTTAAAACTGGCATAAAGACCAGCACTGGGTGAGTTTATTTGAAAGGCTTTAACAAGGGAACTATCTTTCTCACCTCTTGGCTATATTCTTGGTATTATTGTCTGAGTTCAAGTTCCTGTGATTGCTCTTTCTTCCAGAGGATGGCCATTGGTGGGAATATAGCAAAATGTGAGGTAGTAAAAAAGGCTTTGATACTAAAGCTTTCTATCCTGTGGGAGTTCAATGAATACTTAAGTTCTGGATAGAGTCTTTAGGGACAGATGCAGCTGGCACTGACTTCCACTGAGACCTGTCTTCTAACTGCCCTTAGTGCCTTTGAAAATCTCCCTCTGATGTACAGCTCACTGCATATAAACATTGCAGAAAAAGACAAAGCTGTAGATGTACAAAAGGTGAATAATAAGTGAAAAAGGCCCGGGGACATGTCTTTAAAGAGTTGTCAGCAATTAAATTGAAGTGTCTTGGTGTAAAAAGGTTTGGTGCTTCAGCAAACACGAGTGAAGGCAGAGGAAGGTGGCTGAAGGGAAAAATTATCTGCGTGCCCTTAACCAGGGAAAATCCAAAATGAGTGATGTCCTTTGAAGTTCCAGTGATGACTTGCAGTCCTCCTGTCACTAAAGAGATGGGTTAACTGGAGCAAGAAGTAAAAGGTGTGTTTATTCAGGACCAGTCAGGAGGAATATACAGTACATAAAATGTGAAAGTCATAAGGAAGAGCCTGAGCAACACCTGAGATGTGTGTGATGAAACCTGCCACATGTAGTAGCATCAGGATACACAGCAGTGGTAGAGCTGGCATCACACCAGCTGCCCCTGACTTTTCATTTGAGGAGCAGGTACGAGTTTCTCAGGGCAGTGTCAGGGAGCGGGCGATGCCTCGTGCTCCCCTCGGGCGGCTGTTCCGTGCACAGAGCCAGACGTTGCTGGCAGGAGACTGTGACAGGGCTGACATTTCTGGCACTTCGTGTGTTTTTCAGTTTCACCTCTGCGAGATTTTTTCCCAGCTTCTTCCCTAATAATCCCTCAGCTGAGAAGGTAAGGGTTAGAAGTCTCCTGGTTGTACTGAGCTGTTTGAAAACTGTGAAATATTTTTGCTGCCTTCTGGTTTTGCTCCCTTATTTCAGCAGCAGCTGCTCCTCTTCATCCACCTTGCAGCACTTCCCATTTAACACCGAACAAAGCTTTTATATAAAAAATACATTTTAGAAAATATGATGGTGCTGCAAAGAGGCCAAAACCAAGCCCCAGCATCACATAGGGCTGATGGTCTGTTCCCTGCAGCAGGGGGGCAAGACTGTCAGACTGGCTGCACGGGTGGGTATCAGAAGTGTCTGCTCCCTAGGAGAGAGAGCCTGAGTGGGGCAAGGGTTCCATTACAGTTGTTTCAGAGAGAAATTTTGACACAGTAAAATAAACATCTGTCCCAGCTGTACTTCATCAGAAAACACAATTTTGTCAGTCAGTGCAGGCATAACTCATTTTCAAAAAATCTGATGGGCATTATTCATTGCAGCATGTAAGAAAATGTTGCTGTGAACCCCAAAGTGAAGACTTTCTTTATAATTATTTATGACACTTAATGTACTTGCAGCATTATGATGGAGTTCACTTAGAGCATTTTGTGGTAATTTTATTTGTCTGCATTGGAAATTAAGCATAAAGTTAAGGGCCACCTTTTTTGTTTGAAAATTAATTAATACTGAGCATTTCTAAGATGTGGCACTCTTAAAGGCATGAAATGCAGTGGGGGTGTGTATTTTCCCTAATTGTACATTAAATCTTGAGTACAGAGGAGAACAATATTCCTATCAGTTCCTCATGGTCAAGGCTCACCTGCACCTTAGTCCTCCCCTTCCTCTGCCTCCTGTGCTGTCCACCCCTTCTCAGGGACACTCTGTTGTGACACACTGATAGAAACTACTGCCTGCATTTCTGATTTGTTTTTATTAGTATGATATGTGTGGCTCCAGTGAGTTATATCTAAACATAGTTATTTGGGGACAAAGTGAACTTACTCATATGGACTTTTCCTGTGTTTGTAAACCCATATGGCTACTTTGGAGCAAGTCAGCCAAGCTCAGGAAAGGAAGAGAACAGAGTGTCATGTTTTGTCTCTGCTGCTTAGTAATGGCTTAAAACCCAGATGGAGGTATGTGGTGTTGAGCCTCTGCTGAAAGTTCAAAAGCCTCAGGAACCTTGTGGCTCTGGATGAAAGTTGCTCTGCTTGCTGTGTAACTACAGATCTGTTTGGAACTCCTGCAGAGAAGTACTTTGTCATTTAAATAGAACACAGAATACCCCCAGTTGGAAAGGACCCACAAGGATCATCGAATCCAACTCCTCAAATAAATACAATTTATTTGGCTTTGCTAATGTTTTCTTTTCGTATATTTTCCTGAATTACTGTGCCTAATTGCAAAGTGTAGTTTGTTTTTGTTTCCATGATTTTCCTGTGGGTGCTTAGTTTAATGCACACCTTGAATGTTTTCGTGCACGTTCTCCTGACACTGGGGCATGTGTTGTCTTCAAACAGGTAAGGTAATAATATTTTTGGGCTGTGGGACCCAAACTTGGTGATGCATCATGGTTATGTCACAGTTTTGTGTTATTTGAATAAAAAATTCTGTTGTGTGATTGTTGGTGGCAGAATGGATTCCCAATGCACAGAGGGATTTGTCTGTTAATTTTTGCTCTGCTGTCTTTGTGTTCCCCTTGCTGCTGTAGGTTAATTATTCAGTGCAGAGCCAGCTCGAGTTCTCCTGGGAGCACAGAAAGGACTTATCCCTGCTGCACCAAGGATGGGGACAGATTCATTTTTGGAGGAGGTGCTCGTCTTAGTACCAGTCTACTCTCCTCATCATTCCCAGCCAAGACTGGGCCTAAATGCCTTTCTGGTGTTGTGGCCTGGGTGCATCTGCTCCATCCAGAGGCCGGTTGTCCCGGTGACTGCACCCCACGGTTCAGGAGCAGGTGTGTGTGCCCTGGTGAGCCTCTATAGCCCCCCATGCCCCTGTGCTCCCGGGGCTGGGAGGTGTCCTGGGCACATTTCCCAGCTGGACAGGCCCTCTGGCAATGCTAATGTCCCCATGTGTGCTGTCCCAGCCCAGCTCCGGTGCCTTGATCCGCAGGTTGGGGTCTCCCACAGCACAGCCGCTGCTCCATCCTGCTGACAGCTGACATCCCGTCTGACAGCCAGGGTTAGAGAAGGAAAGATCTGGAAACACTTCTGAATACAACCACTCTTGAAAACCACTTACTCTACAGATGAGGGTGAGTCGATTTGAATTCTAACTTTTAGGCCCTGGTGAAACTCATCACGGACAAGACGCGATTTTCATAGTCATAGTTACAGTATTTCCATTATCATAGTTACACTAAACATAAATACAATGACAAATCAAAAGCTGCAGATTGTATTCTGACCTTAGTTTCTTCAAAGATTTGGTCTCAATCTAATGCCAAGTTTAGGGCAAATGCCATATATTGTCTTCAGGGACTCCAGTACAAAGAAAATGTGTTTGATATATCTAATAACAAACTTTTTAAAATAATGGTTTTTAACACTGAAGATTCTCATGTCCATGATCTTCCTCAAGATAGTAGGATTTTTTGCATGATTAAGTCTTCTTTCTTCTAATTGAGGGTTTCATAATAGAAAAATCCTCTTAAATAAGAAATACCATGTGAACTGTTTGGTTTTTTTTTTAATTTGTACCATCAAGTGAATATACTGGATAACAATTCACAGTGGGCTTTTGGGGAATATACAAATTCTGAGGGAAAACAAACCACTGAAGAGGTTTTTTGCTCCTTAAATTGCACTGTCACTTCAATACCTGTAGACCTTATTGCTTGTTGCTAAAACAATTTCTTTTACTGCTGTGTTAACATATTAGTATCATGTGAAAGCAAGTGGGTGAAAAACTCAAAAACACGTGGAAAACCATCCATAGTAACGGCAAAATAATTTCAGCCAGAATCAGTAACAGTATGAAAGCACTGCCTTTTACTGAACTGCTTTTGTGCAGTCCTCAAGGAACTGAGTTTAACTGGGCTTTGGAAAGAATTGTTATCATAAAGCAAACAGAGTCTTACCTGCCCAGATGAGGCCCCAAACTGCAGGACATTGTTACCATGTCCCAAGTAAATAGAGTCTGCTAACAAATTGTTTCCTTTTCTGGTGCTCACTATGCGTTTGGGGTTTTTTTTGCTTTAATTGGCATTAGTTTCTTATTCATAGTTAATAGAACATGTTTTGTTCAGATACCAGCTTTGTTATATATTGCTGGTGACTGAAATTCCTGCAGCTATGCTGGTATCTTTCCAAGTGTAGAACGCCTCTTTTGTACACAGCTTTTACCTTTGGGCAAAAGGAAATCTCCACTCCTGTTCTTTTAATGAGCGAGAGAGCAAAATAATTCCTCCAAGTCACTTGAAAGGGCAGGACTAAATTTTTCCATTATGATCGGTCAGTGTTTTCTGAGAACAGACTTCAAATGTTCAATTGCTACTTTTCAGTAACTGTGAGAAAATAAAGCTGCAGCTGAAAAACAAACAAAAAAAGAAATGTATGAAATCAGTTTTGAAAACCAGGTGCCAGCATCTGAGTCCTTTTTGTACAGACACTCTCACAAACTGAATCCCTAGGAAAAAAATGCTTTGATGATACACCCTGAGCAACTAGTAAAGCTGACTTTACTGATAATTTTTTGCATTGGATCTTTGATATTCAGGCTATTCTTTAGACAAAGTATCCTCCCATCAAAACTTCTGAATGGGCTCTATGCAGGTTCTTTACAACATCCTTATAATACAATATTGCACAGAAGCAGGAACTCACTCCTCTGCTCCTGTTTGGTCGTAGTGCTCCGAGAGATTTTGGCTCAGTCAAGCAGCTGGAGGAGAATATTTGTGTAATTTACTGAAGTTTCATTGACTAGAAAACCCATTTCCTACACTGAAGTTTCAAAAGGTTCTAAAAGAGTGTAGACCTATATGGAGAGTGAGTAAATGAGATAAATATTGAGAGTGGGTAAATGAGATTAATCCCACTAGTCCTGTGACAGGATTCTTAAGCAAAGTCAGTAGGTCCTGCAGGTGCTTTCCTTGAACCTTCCCAGGCATAAAAAGGTTAAATGTACCCCCAATTAACTAGGTTTATGACTCTCATAACTTAAAAAAAATTAAAATAAGAATAATCTGTACAGCAAGGGATGTCCACTACACAAATGGGTTGTCCTGGGAGGTTGTGAAGTTGCCACCCATTCAAAACCTGACTGGAAATGATCCCAGAGAACCTGCTGTGGCTGCCCCTGCACTGTGCAAGGGCCTGGACTGGAGCTCTCATGAGGTCCCTGCCAACCTCAGCCCTTTATTAATCTCAGTGATTAACTGGGCTCAGCAAAAGCATATTTGCTTATGTGATCTGAGAGTTATAGCTTCTGGATTTGTAATGTAACCTGTAATAGTCTTTAGGCATAAACCACCATAATTTCTGCTTATTTTCTAATTTAAACTAAATGCTTGTGCATTCTCTTCAGCTTCTCCCTTACGAAAGCAGAACAAAATGTGGCCTTACTATATGTTTTTAAAACTCCTGTAATAAAATAGGTTCTTACATCCCTTTTGGAGATATGCAGTATCTTACTTTAAAAAAAAAGAAAAANTCTCCTGAGCCCTGAACATGCCTGTGGGGCACCTGGTTCTTCTGTCACCACCTTTTACTGCTTTCCACCCGTGCAGCCAGTGTCCCAGGCGGGCCCTGTGGAGGGTGGAAGGAGTACCCCATGCTGGGATCGAGGGCAGCTCTCCTGTGCTGCTGCCCCCAAGTTCACAGTGTGACCACAACATCCCTGCAGGAGGACTGAGGCCAAACCCCCGAATTTCAGAGGGTGTTAACACAATCCAGAGCAGCATCTGGCAAAGGAGAAATACCAGCTCCAGCCCAGTTAGTGGCCCAGAGGCTGGATGCTCCTGACAGGATGAAGTATTCATGTGTGATGGGAGCTGTTGGGTCAGCACCATTTGCTCACGGAAATGATGAGTGCCTGGATCTCTGGTTGGATTTTGGCTTTTTTCAAAACAGAAATTACCCTACGGGAGCCCGGTCCATCTCTGGGATGGATGTTCATGTACAACACAGCAGTCAGTTTGGTTACATCAAAAGTGGGATCCTTCACTTGAGATTCCCACAAAACATCTGTACAGCAGAAAATGCTGTTTGCTCTAATTAAGTGTAACTAAACCAAAATCTTACTGGGGCAAAAGCAAATCTTTCACAATTACTTTGAGGAGTGAAGACAGTGCTGTCATTAGATGGCAGCATCTTGGGACCAAAGCTGAGAGAACCAGTTCAAGTGCACCACTTGAAATACCACACTGACTTTACAGCTGATTTCCCTGCTTGTGTCTTGTGGAAATGGTAAATTCAGGGGTAGTTTACCAACTGCCAGATAGAATTTCAGGCACCAGATTTGATCTCAGTTCTTGTCATCCTGATTTTGTCACACAGTTGGAATTACTGTGGGCATATTGTACAAATGCTGTGAGTTACACATCCCCTTAACCTCGCTGACCGTCCAGCAGCAGTTTAACCATAGCCTGAGAAGAGTTGTCAGTGACAAAGCTGACCTGCTGAAGAAGAAGAACAAG
>VYXB01010650.1:492787-629963 GCA_013397135.1 Pachyramphus minor
CGAGGGCAGCTCTCCTGTGCTGCTGCCCCCAAGTTCACAGTGTGACCACAACATCCCTGCAGGAGGACTAAGGCCAAACCCCTGAATTTCAGAGGGTGTTAACACAATCCAGAGCAGCATCTGGCAAAGGAGAAATACCAGCTCCAGCCCAGTTAGTGGCCCAGAGGCTGGATGCTCCTGACAGGATGAAGTATTCATGTGTGATGGGAGCTGTTGGGTCAGCACCATTTGCTCACGGAAATGATGAGTGCCTGGATCTCTGGTTGGATTTTGGCTTTTTTCAAAACAGAAATTACCCTACGGGAGCCCGGTCCATCTCTGGGATGGATGTTCATGTACAACACAGCAGTCAGTTTGGTTACATCAAAAGTGGGATCCTTCACTTGAGATTCCCACAAAACATCTGTACAGCAGAAAATGCTGTTTGCTCTAATTAAGTGTAACTAAACCAAAATCTTACTGGGGCAAAAGCAAATCTTTCACAATTACTTTGAGGAGTGAAGACAGTGCTGTCATTAGATGGCAGCATCTTGGGACCAAAGCTGAGAGAACCAGTTCAAGTGCACCACTTGAAATACCACACTGACTTTACAGCTGATTTCCCTGCTTGTGTCTTGTGGAAATGGTAAATTCAGGGGTAGTTTACCAACTGCCAGATAGAATTTCAGGCACCAGATTTGATCTCAGTTCTTGTCATCCTGATTTTGTCACACAGTTGGAATTACTGTGGGCATATTGTACAAATGCTGTGAGTTACACATCCCCTTAACCTCGCTGACCGTCCAGCAGCAGTTTAACCATAGCCTGAGAAGAGTTGTCAGTGACAAAGCTGACCTGCTGAAGAAGAAGAACAAGTAAAATGGACTATCAAGACAGTATAGGAATATTTTTAAAGGATTCTAAACAAAGAGGAAGCTTAAGGTAAATAAAAGAGGATGCATGTAAACTGTCACCAGAATCATAACTCATACAAACAATCTGAACAATATGAGAGCTTAAAACAACAAGAAACTAGCTGGTAACAATAGTTGTTCATTGTCTAAAGGAGTTTCAATGTACAATCAATAGATTTATAACTTAGAGAAGTCCAGGTACTACCTTCCCTGTTGTATGCTAAATTCAGAGTGCTGATTTGATTCTGACACCCACAAGAATTTAAAATAATGTGTCCTTTCTAACAAGGTAATTTTCAAAGTTGATTTTAAAGTGGTGGTTTGGATTTTCCACTGTAGCATGCAGGGAGTGAAACAAAGCTGAATCAAGTCATGCAAGGACTGTCTGGAGGCATTTTATTGTTGCTGTGTGTTGATGCTTCTTTTATTTATGACACTTGAATTTTTTAATATTCCTGCTGAATAAGTATAATTTTGGGAGTAATTTTGTTGCTGGATTTGATCTTTTTCCATCTTTTTCCTTTTCAGTTGCCAACCATTAAAAAATATCTTTGCTATTTTGGTTATGATAAGTAGGAGGTTTTTGGGTTTTTTTAATTCAAAATTTTCAGATGCATAACTCTTTCTGTCAGTTCCAGAAAACCTTATGATTCCTTTCTTGTATGCTGAAAGATTTTAGCCTGTGTTAACAAAGTATTTTCTGTACAAACCAAAGCAAATCTGAAGTCAGGGGACTGTAGGGACAGGTAAATGTTACTCATTATTACTCTCACTGTTTGTTTATTCATGTATTGCACATGGTGTGTGTCCAAAGTGTGAACTCTCCAAGACAGGAACTGGATTGCTTTTATATTTTTGATTCTGGTTAAAACTCTGAGGTGATTAACAATTACTGTCCCCAAGAATTATCTCACAACACAGCTGAATGATTTCTATATTTTTGATGTAGCCTTCCTAATTTTTGTAATAATTACTGACAGCCCTGTACAGGAGTACTGGAATATCTGTCACAGTGTTATGCCTCATGAGAGTGCAGAGACTTTTACCTATCTTGGGAAAAGGACACAAGTAATCCTGACTGCTGGTGATTATTGGAGTTCAGATATATCCAGTCATTTTTATCAGAAATATATGACTTAATTTTCCGGGTGTCAGTTGTCAAGCTGTATTTCTTTTAACATGGTTACCAACTCTATCTTTAAAGGGTTGCTGTGCTTCTTTGAGATTTTAGTACTAAAACTGCAATTATAATCCTTATGCCTTCGATCAGGAAAGACATCAGTAATGTCTTGATAGAAGCTAAAATTCCACAGAATAACAGAGAAAACTCACTTCATTGGGAGCCCTAAGCCAGCCTGACCTGCTTGCAGGATTTTGTACTGTGGTTTGCAGCGTTCATCTCTCCAGGGCTGCCCTCTCTCAAGAAATCCATTCAGGCAGGAGCCTCCCCCTTGCCTCCCACCGTCGCTGGGTGTGGGGAGATCGCTCCACCCTCATACTGACAAAAAAAAAAAAGCTGCATTTTTACTGAAGGTGGGAGAGGCTGCCAAGCAAACACTGCATTTCCCCCACGGAGCAGAGCTAAGCTGAGGGTATTTCAGCACTGCTGGTCCTGCAGGAGGAGGAAACCTGCAGCTTCCACAGCTGGGTTCTACCACAGATAAAAGCACAGCTGCAGTGGGAGGAGGCAGGAGATGATGGGCAGAGGTTGCTCTAAGAAATATTCTTGCTAATCCCAGTTCCCACCTTCACTCTGCAGCACTGAACTTTCTTCCAACCAAAACTTTTTTTCCTGGACTATTGCTGGAAAGCAGAAGCAGGGAGAGTTTGCTCACACTTCTGTTGGACACAGCAAACTTCTCCTTTTATTCCTGAATATTATTTACATATAATACATTATAATATTATTTTTGCTACTGAGAGAAAAAATGGATGCATTTAGAGCATTTGAAAATGAGTCGCTCTTGCCCAGTTCCTCTGGTCCTGCCAGCTGGGATCCCTTCCATCGTCCCTTGGACTCCATCCAGCCCTGGCACTTCAGGCTTCTGGCAGCAGTCATGTTGGTGGTGACCTCCCTGTCGCTTGCTGAGAACCTGGCTGTAATCCTGGTAACTTTTAAGTTCAAGCAATTGAGACAACCTGTCAATTATGTCATTGTCAATTTGTCTGTGGCTGATTTCCTGGTCTCACTGACTGGTGGCACCATCAGCTTTCTAACAAATATGAAAGGTTATTTTTATATGGGATACTGGGCTTGTGTACTGGAAGGATTTGCTGTCACATTTTTTGGTAAGCTTTATCGTGTTTGTATGTTCTTTCTGTCCAACTTCCTTTGATGTATTTTACTGCAGCTCCCCAAGTCACTGCCTTTGCCTGCATTTGAATTCACTGGTGCTTTCCCCAGATATTCTGTACTGGAACACATGTGCAAGTGAAAAATATCTCTCTCTCTCTCTCTGTGTCTTATACATGGCCTGTCCCAGGTATACTGGTCATTGAATGTGTTTCATATAATGCAGAAAAGCTTGCCAGTAGAATAACAGTGTTGTGGGGTTTATGGTAAAACAATTTCAAGAAAAAAATCCCTATGCATAACTATTTTCAATATTTGTATTTAGGTGTGTACATAAATGGGTGAATAAGAGAGAAAAAAGTGTGAGTGGCTGCCCATGAAGTGTGGAAAATCTCAGGGTACAGAAACCTCTTATGTTCCCTACCCTGCAGCAGTTCTGAGGAGCAGAGTTACACCTGTAACAGCCACTCTGTACACCTACAGCTTCTTGTGATTTATTTTGCATTCCTTTGTTCACTAACTACAAAAAAGTATTAGAAGTACTCTGAAAGGAAAAATCATCATCATGTTGTTCCCTGTGTAAAGACAGCTCTGCAGAATAAATGGGAAATGAGTTTAAAATGAGACATCTACTTACTTGAGACAGACACTCGTTCCTGCCTCCTGCCCCTGTTTCTGAAGCTGCATAAAGACAGCCAGTAATGCTCCTCACTGCCCTAAATCCCACACAGTGCTGATCCTCAGCCTGAAAAGGAACCCTGCAGCCGTTCTCCAGCTGTTTGAGCTGCACAGAGGGAATGTCAGTGAGGGACAGTGTTACCAAATCAGTTTGTGGCACATAAGCCATGTCCCACGGAGAAAGATTTCAAGATCTGGTGGCCAACCAGGTGATGTGTGCCTAATAAACTGATGTGTGCCTAATAAACTGTTGTGGGCAGCTCTTTGTAGGATTGAGTTTTATGACAGTCTGAAAAAATGACTTTTGAAGATATATCTTAATTGGTTAATTTACATATAATTTGCAGCTTTTGAGAGTAGAACCAAATGAAAAATGAAAGTCATAGTTGCTTAACTGGCCCAATTAGCTGCTTGGTTTTGTAGCCATTATACTGTAGACTAACTACACAAATATGAAATTCTTATGCTCCTAATGAATATTAGAATGAAGCATGTAAGTTGCACATCCTTTCATAACTTGGTTCGGTAGAAAAGTTGTCTAATGTGGTGGGGGTAAGACATGGAAACTGGCTGCCCACAGTGGTTGTGGAATCTCCATCTCTGGAGATATTCAGAAGCCAGCTGGACTTGGTCCTGGACCACCAGGCATGTGGACCATGCTTGAGTGAGGAGGGGGGAGGTGGTGATCCCCAGAGATGCCTTTCAACCTCAGCAGTTCTCTGATTCTGTGATTTGGGATGGTGTTTCCATTTCAGTGAATCTACTCAACTTTGGATGCTGCTTTCTTGTCCCAGGCATTGTTGCTCTCTGGTCTCTTGCTCTGTTGGCCTTTGAACGGTACATTGTGATCTGCCGCCCCTTGGGGAACCTGCGCCTGGAGGGGAGACACGCAGCCCTAGGCATTGTCTGTGTGTGGGCCTTTTCCTTCATTTGGACCGTTCCACCAACAATGGGCTGGAGCAGTTATACCACCAGTAAGATTGGAACTACTTGTGAGCTCAACTGGTAAGGCCACTCTCACACAGTGTGGTAAAGAAATGGAACCTGCAGCTGAGGATGTCTCAGGGACAGGAATTTAAAGGACAGGTTTGAACATCTCTGCAAAAAACCAGATGTAAAGAAAGTTGTAATAAAAAACAGAAAAATTTTCCACGAACAGCTTTTAAAACAAAAATTTCTAAAGGGAGGAGCTTCCATCTCTGATGGAAATAACCACCCTATACCTTGTGCTTTTTGTCAGGAGTCAAAGAGGACAAAGAGACAGATTTTTTCAGAAGACTGGACAAAGCCCTGAGCAAGCTGGTCTGACCCCATAGCTGGCTCTACTTGGAGCAGGAGGTTGGACTACATGTCCCTTCCCACTTGATGAGCCCCACAGTTCTGTGGGACTGACCTGTGGCCATAGGATCCTGTGCTGGCTCGGGACAGAGAAATGGCCCAGGGCTCCATCTGGTGATGCAATTAGGGACACTTGGAATAAAAGCAGTTGACAAAAATATTAGAGACAGCTTTGAAGAGCAAAATTACCACTTCAAGAAAATAGTAACACCTCATATTAGTAATATATACTCAATGTATTTTGTATTTTATACAGGTACTCAGGAGCTTATGCTGACCATACATACATTATTGTGTTCTTCACCACCTGTTTTGTAGTGCCTTTATTGGTGATTTTGGTATCCTATGGAAAACTGGTGCAGAAGCTAAAAAAGGTAAGAAGAAGCACTTATAAGTAAACTCTTAAAATGTTTATGTACGTAAATGTTTGGGATTTTTAAGTTTGACTTTCTATGAAGATCAGACATAAGCAGATCAGAGTTGCAGGCAACAAACACAGTTACATCCCTTGTTATATAATTATCCCTACACTCAGAAATACATGCCATGGTTAGAAGTGGTTTTTCAAAGTGTGCAGTTTGCATCTTAGTAGTCAAACATCATACAAGTGAAAGAATGTCTGCCTCATAAATAAAGAAACCGAATGACCAAGTATTGGTTTATTCACAATTGTACTTCAATTCAGTGACATTTCTTAAGACTCAAACCAGGCAAAAGAATGTAGCTTAAAATGACTGCAGTTGTAAATTTTAAGGGTGCTGGCTACTGGTTTGTAACAATTATGTGCAGAGTGAGATGGAGCATTTGTAAATAATGCAGTTTAGTAAATAATATATTGGATTGTCCAGGAATATTTTAAAGGCTTGAAAAGTGCTTTTGAATTTTATTTAATGGTTGTGTTCACCTGATTCAAAGGAGAAGCTGCAAAAAGTGAAAAAGAAGACAATAGAATAGGAGAATTCCTATCTGGAACTGGATTTTGGGACAATACTAATATTTCTATTTACTGCAAAGCTGCCTTGCCTTATTGCTTCAGTAATAAATTCAGTGAATTTCTTCAATTTACTGATGTTCTGAAAGTATTTGGGATAGACAAATTTGTTGTATTTATTTTGAGTGTTGTTCTTTCTAAGGTAAAATGAAACCGAAGGGAACTTTGGGTGACATTATGATTCTTCTGAAAGGATTTTTCTTTATTTCCTCAAGGATTCTTTCAGGGGAGAGAAGGCTGAATGGCTGAAAGAGGTTGATTTCAGAATTAAACACAAGAGGTGGGATGTGGATGGCAGGGGGGGGCCCTGAGGATATGGAGATGCCTGAAGAAAATCATTGCTGAGGACTCAGGCTCTCCTAAGAGAATTTGTAAAACTAGGATTCTGTTATTCTGAATATCCAGAATTTCTATTAGTATTTTATGTCACCTGTCCTGCCCTACCTGCAGAGGAAATGGGATGAAGGGGGAGCACAGGGGACCAGCTCAGCATGGGAGGGAGGGACAGCACAGAGCAGCCACCTTGGGCTCCTACTCCTGCCAGGGACACAGGGCACTCCCTGAGGACCCCAGGGGACAGGGCCACCTCCAGGAGGCTCTTTCTGGGAGGGGAACCCATGGGATGGCCCGGGACATTACCCCAACAGAGGGGGTGTAAAGGACAGTGAAATCACTTGCATCCAGCCCTGTCATGGGACTGCCAGAGCAGTGGCTGATCTGTTACTCAGGTGCTTTAGGAGGTGCACAGAAAGGACCATTTCCTTCCTCTTAAAACTCTGCAAGTGAAAAAAAAGCAGGTGAGATGAGGAGCAAGGGAGGCACTGTTGGAAAGTGTCACTGTCAGTCACAGCAGACGTCATGAATGGCCCATTTTGCCATTTGAGTTACGTCAGGATATCTTGTGGAAAGCTGGTCAGTGCCACATAGTGTGTGTCAGGATGGCCTGGAGCCACTCTGGTGTGATCTCACTAGGCTGTCTTTCTCACTCCTCTCTCTGTTATCCAGACAGAATAACAGTATTATTAAAAACCTCACACTTCTGGGTAAGTTGTGTGTTTCACGCTTCCCTCGCAGCTCAGTGACCTGGTGGATGGCACAGCCAGGAACAGGGGTGCCCTCAGGGGGCCACATCAAAGGTCATAACCATCTGTTTTATGCCAGTCTCGTCTTTGGCTCTGAAAAGCCAATACCTGCAGCATAATCTGTAAATCTGTAATGAATTACCATATGGCCATATCTCACAGCTGAACTCATTTTCAAAAATCTGACTACAGTGAACAGAGAGAGGCCCAGGCACCAGAACTGGTGTCTTGGTGTTCCCAACCATCCCTCTTCCCAGATTTTGGCTGCCATGTCCCATGGTTGCCACAACGCAGACTTGGTCCCGAGTGGCACAGTTCTGTCTTAGTCTCAGTCTCAGTGACCCCAGATTTACAGAGCCAACAGTAGCTTTCACTGCAACTGCAAAGTTGATGAAAGAAATTAATTTTCAGGAAAAGATCAAATTAGCAGCTTAGCACAGAGGTAAATTATTTTGGCAGTATTCCTTTGTTTGGAAGATAAAGCACCGGTACGTGGTTCCTTATCAGTTTTTAGACAGAAAGGAAAAGCTATAGCTGAGAAAAAGGCCAGGCTGATATGAAACAAGGATGAAACAGCTGAAAGTGCAATCAGGGAGACGGTATTCCTTCCCCAGGGTGATTGTACTTGTGCTGAAAGGGAGGTTGGGCTGCTCTCTGTGTAGGTTCAGCATATATGAAAAAATGCTACAGAAATGTCATATATTGACAGAGAATATCTTAGCTTTGCTCAATACCTAGCACAGCCTTCACTGATGCCTTAGAACTTGTACCTATTATAACAATTCATTATTATTATTATTATATAACAACATAGTACATGTGTTATATATGTTTTATATATATGTTATATAACAACAACATAAAAAACCAACATGAATTGCAGCTTTCTACAGAGATGAGGACACCTCATCTTCTTCTATACCTCTTTAAGTACTAAAGGTGCTTCCATACCTCTTTAAGTACTAAATATGTTGAATTCTCCGAGTGCAGTCCAAGGGTTATTAGAGGAAATGTCTCCATAGAGATCTAACATTACTGTAGGAAGTTAAAAGGCCATATTATGCCAAAAAGTCTTACTTTATTGGCATGCATTATTTTAAGACCTGGCATCACTTTCTTCTAGAGCCATACAGAGTTATCATTAATTACTTCCCATGTAAACTAACATTACATAACAGTGCCTTGTTTCACTAAGGAATTTCATCAGAAATAAAATAAGGATGTTTCCCTGAAAGACACTGTCTGACATCACATCATCACTGTATCAGCATCTCTGCCCAGGCTGCTTGCATGATCAATGAGGGGAAAAGGGAGAGCATTCCTGCTAAATGCCCCAATCCCCCTTTAATTCTGGTGTCATTAGATAAAAGGGGCTCTTCTGGTGAAGGCCATAAAGCACCACTGAGCCAGAGAGACTCCCCTGGTGTGACCATCCCCCAGGGTGAGGGGGTTACCCAGCCTGAGCAGTGCTGTCTGTAACACCCGTATCAGTCACCTACTTGTCTGCAAAGGCTACATGGACTAGAAAGTTCTGGAACCCACCTCACTATCTGCCCATGACTCACCACAATGTCCTTCTTTTTCACTTTGATAATAAAAATCAAACAATACTTAAGCAAAGGAAAGTTTAGTACTGCCAGTATAGGGTAATTCCTGTCCCTGAGCAGAAACTGTGACACCCTGTGGTCAGTACCAGCCTCCTCCTGTGCTGCCACATTTGGGACGCGCATGTGTGTCGCCCCAGCATGGCAGGTCACTGCTCTGCTCACTAAAGTCACTGTTGGAGGACTTGTTCTTTGTCTTTTAGAATCTTTTATCTCTTCTTTAAAGGTGTCAGAAACACAGGTCAGGCTCAGAACTACCAGGAGACCTGAAAGACAAGTGACCAGAATGGTGGTTGTTATGATCATTGCCTTTCTGATCTGCTGGATGCCATACGCTGCCTTTTCCATCCTCGTCACTGCAGACCCCTCCATTGAGCTGGATCCTTGTCTGGCAGCAATCCCAGCTTTCTTTTCCAAAACAGCTACTGTTTATAATCCAATTATTTATGTCTTTATGAACAAACAGGTACTGTATGCTCTCAAGGTGTCTTTAACACTCATATTTTGCTATCTTATCTTGCATTATAGTGAATTATTTCTACCCACCTATGTGTGAGTTAACAAATGTTACAATATGACACCAATGAGTTGATTTTGAGGTGGGGTGGAAGTTTTCAAAGCTGCAGTGTGCTTTGGGGAAATGCTGCATTGGCAGGGGGGTAGAAGCACTGCATGTGCCCATGGACAGGGAGCTTTCTTCTCTGGAATGAGGACAGAGGATCAGATGTAGAGGAAAAGAACTGCCATGGGGCTGGGCCGGAGTGCTGTGTGCTCACAGTGCTAACAGGCATGATAACAAACATGCACAGATCTCAGCAGTGAATGAAGCTACTGAGAGTGGTGCCATCAAGCACAGTATAAGCATGTAAGTGAAAAGAAGAAAAATAGTGAAGTGACTGCTAAGTAAGAAGTGGTGATTACATTTATCTATTCAGTCAGACATCTATTGCTTGGCTCTCATGCTGTGGACAGCACCCTCATCTCCCAGTGCAGGGCAGCTGCTGCTCTTCCCCTGCACGTGGGTGCAAACAACAAACCAACCACCTTTGAATTGCTGAACTCATGGGTCTGGAGAAATGACCAGTTTGGTCCATTAGATCTGGTTAGTTACAAGCAGAAGAGGAAAATAGTTTGGGTCTTTTTAGAACATCATTAGTTCTCAGGTTTAGAGTTCTTCATGGTGGCATGGGCGAATACATTTTATAGTGTTATTTCTTTATATTCCCAACTGATCCATGAGAGAATTTCTAAGAGTTTTAGCTAACACAGACTGATGTATAAACTATTTTAAAATTTCTCATGTGTTTTGATTGATCTCCTGTTTTTCCACCTTTCCAGTTCAGAAAGTGTCTAATTGAAATGTTCAGTTGCAATGCCACAGGAATTACAGAGTCCAACCCGAATCCAACTTCAGAGAGAGCAGTGCCAACCCAGGACAGGGGAGGCAGTGACATGTCCACTGTGCCAGTTCGCAGCACCACTTCTGAAAGGAAAAGTGGAGATGAACGTGGAAATTGCCAATCCTTCTCTCAGCTGGCATCTTCAGAAAACAAAATTTGTCCCATGTAGAGTGGAAGATATGATCATTAACGCAGTGCTACAGTGTATTTCAGTCTTACAATCATCTACTATAAAAATATGTTGTCATTGGGGACATTATACTCTGTGGGCAGCAAAGGTTCCAGCTCCTCAGTGCATGTAGGAGTTCCCTGGCTCTGCAGGTGCAAATGCCCAGCCAGAAGGTGAGTCCCTTCCTCCTTCCAGCTCTGTGTTCCTCTTTCCAATCCACAGCAGGCAGTGGCACCACACTGCTGTTCTCCTGTGAGGAGCAGTTGTGTCTTTCTCTCCCATCCTTAAATTCCTTTTAATTGAACTATTGATCCTGGCACAAATCACTGACTCCTCTGCTTTCAGAAGCAAGGAGTACAACGTAAGTACACTTTTTGTAAACAGTGAAGAAGAATGGCAATTGCCAGCTTTCCATCTCAGATTAATTCACACAATGATGTGCAGCAATATACTTGCCTTTGGCAGAATGTCACTTCCACATGCAAAGTCAAACCAGGCTACTGGTGTAATAAAGACAGATTTCTGTGTTAAACAGCTTATGGGATCATTGTATGAAATGTTGCTAAGAGCTGGCATATCAGACTTTTGAACCCATATAAGATCTACCTTTATTGAATGCATTTTAGAAGAAAAGGCAATGGCTGACTATATTTAAATACTTTAGTATGGAAAACCATTATTTCTAGAGAAGATATTAATACAGTACCAGTTGAAACAAATGTTACTCCATAGTGGTATAGAGAAGCTACAGTAACTCTGTCCTGTACAGGCCTTACAATAGAAAAGGGATATGGAATGAATCATCCATGGTTCAATTTTACTTCAACAAAATTAGAATTATTGCAGCAAGAATGTATCTGACATCCAAGACAAACATGTTACAGGATGTTACTGCTGATGTTTTTTGTTTCATCAAATGCCTAAGAATTACACCTAAGATCTTCCTGTTAAAAGATCCTCTGTAGGTAAAAATGGGATCCCTGCAGGAATTGTATTTCTGTAGTGCTTTCCCTTAACACTCTGTGGGGGCAGTTTCTTTGGCCCTGGCTCTTGTTCCCGTTACCCAGCTCCCCACTGTGCCTCCTCTCTCAAAGAGCAGCTCTGCCTGTTTCACCCAGGCCTCAGCACCCTTCACCCTCAAGGTGAGGATATTCGACAATTCCCTTTTTTTAGAGAAATTTAGTTGCAAGACATAGACAACTAACTTGTAACATTTTAAACACATAATTTTTAATAAGAAATTTTTATACATTGTGATCTTCCTCTTAATTCATCTTGGACTGAAATTGATTTTGAACTTGATCCTTCTTCCATGTTCTGAGTAGAAGAATGTTAAGGTTCAAATGCCCTGATTTTACTTTGGAATGCTAAGATCCAAAAGAGGTGAGTTACTCTACAAATAAAATCACAACCTGCACATGTGAGAACTCACTGCAAAAGACTCTACAATCTTCCTACTGATCTCACAAAATTTCATTTGGTGACTGTCTTTTACAGTGTCATTTTGGCAGGGCTGAATCTTAAACCCAAATGTTGATCCTTATTCTGACAGCCACATTCTTTACCATTAATCCTGTGGGATCTAGAGCAGAAAAGGGAACAGATCCATATGCCTCTTTTAAATGTTTTGGAAATATTCTGAGACAGGAAGGGTAAGGTATTCAGTCATTATTGTATGCACCTTTTTGTGCTCATTAGTCTCTTAAAACAGTCAGATATGATTTGAAAGTGAAAATTCTTGCGTTTAAGACTCAGATTTTCTCTTTCAAGGATATGTTGACCTAGGTTAATCACATGTTAATGGTATTGGATATATTAAATCATGAAGAATTGGCAGAAGTGCTAGTGTTTAATTAAAAGCACCAGAATTACTTTATCTCCCGAGAAGGTGAGGATATGTAAAGTACAGCTCTGTAGTACCAAATAAGGCAACAAAACTTAAGTAATGGCAACTAAAAACACGATGTAAAAATGCACAGAAAACTGTAGAAAATAGTGACTTAACATGAGATTCTCCATCTGATGACTGTGTCATCCCCAGTGAGGGTCACTCAGGACGGAGTGGTACTTGTAGAACATTTCACCAAGGAAAACCTGCTTTGCATCTGTAAATTAATTGATGACACCAGTTTGTAAAAACGGTCAAAGACACTGTCTCCAACTAACACAAGTGGGCCCCCACCCACTAAATGCAGTAGCAGCCAGTGCAGGGTGAGCTGGGGGTCACATCACTGCCGAGCAGGGCAGGGGGACACTGACACCACACATGAATTACTGCTCTCAAACACTATAGGGCAGGGGATTGATAGAGGACCCTCAGGGCACTGCTCACATTCCCCAACAGGGCAGACAAATAGCTGTGGCTTTTTTATAAGGGAAAGGGAGAACTACAGCACAAAAGGAACAAACCAGGAATCCTCAGAGGGAGAGAGCATACAGAATAAACCGAAAAGTCATGACACTAAGCCCTGCTTCCTTTTGCCTGATCATAGGCAAGAACTAGAAAGACAAGGCAAGATTTTTCCCTCAGGTCCAGGGGTCCCCTGTGCCCATCCAGCACTCCCCTCACAGACACCTGGGCTCCTGCAGAGATGAAAGTTCTAATGGTTTTTTGTTTCCTGGGCAAAACTAATTGTCATATGCCTTTATTTTTATGGTAAACGGTTTCAGGATAACATTCAGGGACTGACTTTTAGAAAAAGATTTATTTAAAACTTATTTAGAAACTTCAGCATTTTCTGTACTGTCTGGTTATTAAAGTTTGAAGAAAAAAGGAAAACATGGAAGAAAACCCAAAACTATTTTCCTTGGCAGTATTAGAGGCTTCAAATTGTTCCTGTTCTCTAAATGTCAATTAAAGCACTGGCACTACTTTTCTCACACAGAATTCTTTGTTGAGGTGTTAATTATTTAATTAAAGGGAATTTTAACAACTTTCTTACTGTTGGCATTCAAATGTTCTGCTGTTATTCAGACCATTAATTAAAGGTGTGTCAGCAGTATTTAGACATAGAAGACAAAAAGCATTTACACACTTCACTGTCAAAGATTCAGAGAAGCATTATACAGATCCAAAATACCACTGAAGACGATAAATAATTATGAAAAAGCAAATTAAATATGTGTTAAAGATGGTAACACTTGCATTCAGTGACAAGAATAACAACAAATGAGGATTAGTTAGAACAAAAATATGGAGACTTTTGCTTGTGAACTTCTCCATGCACTGCAACAGGTGTTGTGGACATCAAAGACATGTGGCTAAAATAAAATAGAGGGTATGGTCACATAAGGCCACATAGTAGTAGTGGCCAGAGAAAAAAATGACATTAGAAGGAATAATATTAATTTTGGACATGGACAAAATATTTGTGCCCAGGTGAAACGAAGATGGTTCCTCACATCAGAGGAGACAGTTTTGCCATTGACAAAACAGGATTGTGGGAGGAAGAAAAAGTGGCAGCAGTGCCAATCACAGAAGACTTACAGCTCTGGACACACAGCTTTGAAAATCATTGTGAAACATTCAGAAAGAGAGACTGGCTGAAACACAGGACTAGGAAGGCTGAAGATACATTAGAAAGTAGAAAGCAGGATTAGCATGCTATTCATGAGGGTTAGTAGAAGGAATCCACAGGAGTGGAGGCAGTTGCTGAGGTTATGCAGGAAAAAGTGGATTGAACCTTAGAGTATGGTGACATAAGGAGGAAGCTTCAAGTCCTGAGTGACTGGCCAAGGAGTATTATCATAAGGAAATCAATGTTTACTAGTGTGAGATGCAGTGCAGGATGTCAGGATGAGGGCTATAAGCAGTACCATAAAAACAAGTGGAAAACATAATCTGGAGAATCAGGTTTACAGGTGTAAACAGATGTTTGCTGGGAAGCAATTCCTCAGGGTGAAACACACCAAAGCCTCAGAGAAGAGAGTATAATCTGAGCCATAGAAGGAGAACATGGAGCCACTGACTTTGAAGAGTGTCAAAGACATAGTTGTATGGGGATGGTGCAGAGAGCTCAGCAGCTTCCCAGAGAGAACCAGCTTTGAATTGTCCAGGGAAGGAAGCAGAGGAGAAACTGCATGTGAGAAAAACAGGGATAATCAGCATTCCTTCAGTCTGCCAGGAGCAGTGGGACCAGCATGAATGTATCAGTAGCTTATTTCAGCAGAGAAGTTAATAATTCAATTAAATATACTGAAAACCACATGACCAGTATCTCAGTGGCACACAAGGGTTCATCATCTAAACCTTTGTTCCCAGTGTGAAGTTCTGTCTTTAAGGTTTCTGGAGAACCAGCTCATGTTTAGTTCCACATGGAGTTCAAGGCCTGACTGCCACTATTGAGATTGGAATCATTCTCCTTTCGCATCAGCCCCTCTGGCAACTTTAATAATTACGTTTATGGTTGTCTTATATCATCTTGCCACCCTGTCAGACAAACATTGACATCCCCAAGCACAGACATACAAATATAGGCTGCAACAGGGTGATATGAAAATTAGCAGCTCAGGACAAATAGGAAATTAATATTAGAGTCTAATTAGTCTTGATTTAATTTGGAGGAGGAATTAATTAGTCTTAATAGGACCACAGAGGCATCACAAATGTTTTCTTTCCATCAAGCAACGCCTGCATTGAACAATTAACAAATCATTCTCATAAAACATAAGGTTCCAGAAATATTTGTCACTGTCCATAACACTGATATTTTTCAGGCTCTCACAAGTGTTTTCTGTTAAGGGCCAGATTTTGTTTGGTTTATTAATATGAGAACTCCCATAACAGTGGGCAAAGGCATTTTCCTGAAGAAGGTATTTACCTTCTGCACGTACAAACAAATGGGTTTTTGTAAATGTTGATCAATTCTCCAGCTTTAACATTCTGTATCTGTAATGAGTTCCTGTCTCTATGAGAGGTTCCCATCTTTGATACAAACAAGGAGTAACAGAATCATGAGATCTTTTCATGTTAAAATGTCTTCAGTAATGCTTTCCAGAAGGAGGGGGATACCTTCTTTTCCTGCCTGTAGATCATTTTAAAATGTGTAAATACATTGTCATAACCAAGCAATATCAGTCTGGGCACAAAGTGCTGCAGGGTTCCCAGGAGTTGCTTGTTAAAGTCTTTCAATGTAACACAATAAAAAAATTTTTAGAATTGCAAGCAAAAAAATGGATGGGGAAGTGGGCTCTTTTTTTCTTATGAGTTGTGCACAGTGACTGAAGAGATACCTCTTGCATTATGTAGTAAAAGCATAAACATTTTACCACATTAAAAAAATAATTTAGGCAATGGATGGTTTTAAGACCTCAAGATTTCATGACTAAAAGGTGTGAATGCTGCCAAAGTCAATTTGCTCACACTTACTGTGAACTAATAAACAGCATCTTGTGTCTTTGAATTTTTGTTTTGCCACCAAGAATACACCTAGAAATCACATTCCTTTAAAAAAGAAGGTTTTACAGCATTGCCTCTGGTTTGCAAAACTGGCAGTGTAACACTGCACCATTCTTCTGCTTTGGGGCCACTTACTTCATTTTAATGACACAATCTGGACAAAGTCCCTGCCCTTCCTATAAACCTCCCATGACACTGGGGGATAATTGCTTTGGGGTTTTGCTCAAAAATGTCAGCATTCTTCCATCAATTTACTTGTTTGTAATGGAAATAGCTTTATATATCTATATATAGATATAGATATATATAAAAATTATGGTCGTCATAAGAGCTACTGTTGTGTTGTGAGGTCATGTGTGTTCCTTTGGGATAAAGGCACTAAGACTCAAGCCTAATGGGTCCCTGAGTGAAAACCAGAAATCATGGAAAAGGTAATAGCAATCTTGGGATCCTTGTGATCCTGGAAACCTCAGATGTTTTAGCATGGAATCACCATCTCCTGGCTCCAAAGTTTTCAGCAGTGGCCTACCAGAGGTGCTCTGCATTTACACTTGTGCCAGTGCTTTCTTGTGAAAAAACCCCCCAATCTGTTCTCAAAGCTGTATATTCTCAAGGAAAACAAACAAACACACAAACAAACAAAAAATCAAACAAAAAAATTATTTTGACATGGGAAAAAAAAAATAGCTTTCAAAATCAATTATTTCAGTAAGAGAAAAAATGCTGAGGTTTAAAAGTCAACTGTCTAGGCTATTTTCCATAGCCCCAAATCTACAGAAAGAATACATTTTAAAATGTTATAAGGTCAGCTCACCTCGGCACCCACTACCATGTGAGAGCTTAGACACTGAATGATGTGTTGGTGCCCTTAAAAAAATGTTCATGGTCTTGCTCTGCCAACAGACAGTGAGCACAGCTTCTCTAGGGAGTCCTTAATGTGTATTGAAGATACAAATGTCTTAATATGCAGATTTGGATTCTCCTAAAATCAATGTACTGCAATGTTCTCCAGGCTCAGAGCAACAGTTCCAAAATAAAACACTTCTGATGCTCTCCCTCAGCTTGCTTTTACCCCTAGATCTGAGACCCCACTCAGAGGAGACCTTTTCTTGCAACAAATGCATTTGCAAAGGACAGAGATTTTGATAATGAGATGAGGTAACTTGTCTAAGCCTAAGCAGGTCTTAGACAAGTGTGCTCAGTCTCCACAACATTCCTCTGCCACTATGCCAGTCTGAGTGTTCCTCCAGATATACCCAGGGCAGATAAGTTTGCTCACAGCATAACTAGAGGAATAATATGAATATTCATTGTCTAAAACCTCTTCTGTTTAATTATGACCTCAGTGAAAATGATTATCCAAGAAAACAGAGTCATGAACATTAACAATAATTCTCATCTCAATTATTGAGAAATATAATTTTAAATGATTGGTGAAGAGAAGATTCCTAGAAAATTTATGATAATGTTCTTTAGTATAATACTTTGTATTATAGATTGTACTATTCTTTCTCTTTATTACATTTATATTGAAGTCTCTTTCTTTTTCTCTGTCACAAATATTTAAAAATCTGTAAGAGAATTTAAGAGCCTTTCAGCAATTTGGCACACTGGTTTTAGCTCAACTATTATCTTGCTGCATCATGATATTAATGTAGTCATCTCTCTTTAGTCTCAATGAATTGCTATAAAAATGTCAAACAATTAGATTATATTGGCCAACACAGCCCTGTTTGATTGAGTACAGATGTAGGCCATGTCCCTTGAATCACATTGATGGAGAAGCAGAAAGGCTTGTAGAACTCCAGTGCAAATTTATTTCAATATATGTATCACTTCTGTTCCTAATGTCAGTACTTACACTACTAATAACCAAAAAATGCTAAATAGATATTTTCAGATGGAATAAAAGTCAATGTCATTCGGGAGAAACACCAATGAACTCTGCTGGAGGAGAAAAAAATGAAAATTATAAAACCAGCATAGAAGCCTGCTACAAACATAGACACTGCTCCAGGGCAAAGATGAGACTAAACCAGAGGGGCAAAATGAACATTTCCTTTACTTATGGGAACAGTACTGCCCAAGTCCTGTCTCCGCCTGGACCAGAAAATTAAACACACACTTTTCTGTAAGGAAAACAATCAGTGTATAGAGATATATAATAGAGATATCTGGTTTTGTTTTTTTCAGGATTGCCTCTGCCACTCTGGTGATCACTAGGACTGTGACCTTCCTTCTTCTGCCAGTGCGAAGTGTGCAGCACTTGCATGTGCAGGCCTGGCATGGAATGAACAGCAAGGGACAAATCCTTACAGATGAAATCTCTCTTACCCATCAGGTGGCCAAACAGACCACTCATAGTGAAAAGCTAAAGATGTGCTGTTAGAACTTAAAAGCTGCAAACAGCTCCTGTTCCACATATGATAAAAGTCCAGAAGGTGGCAAAGTTGTTCACATTTTGCTGGACCAGGCACACAAACAAAGCATCCTGACAGTGTGCCTCTAGGGTATGAACTGCTTCAGCTTAACAAGTCTGTTCCCACGCCATCCCGGCAAATCTTAATCCATGAGCATCTGAGCTCCTACTTGCTCTGGAGCAGCAGTGCAGGAGAAGGGCCCCTATGATGTCAGTGATGGGATTACTGGCTAATTATCAATAAAAACAAAGACCCAGAGAGGATCAGATGCACAATGACAAGGTAGGAACTCTGTCGAGATCATGCTCAGTGATCTGTGCAATGTAGCTGCTGCCTCCCTGTCAGCACTAACCCACGGACTGCAGGCACCCACCCCACACCTCAGCTGCAGCTCACTCTGTGCTCATTCACTGAGATTCTGTGAGCCACTGCAAGAGTTACAAGCTCAGAGAAATTCTGAGGACACGACAGAACTGCAAGTACTTTTTGAAACCTGTTCTTTTCTTTCAACAGAAAATCTTAGTTACTTCTCTCTGCCAGTGTATGGACAGGTAATTAATAAATACCTGTCACATCAGTAGAAGACCAGACTGTTCTGGCTGCTCCTGCAATGCTGAGAACTCCAGCAGACCAGCTCATTTATACCAGAATGAAGGTCAAGATGTCTCTTCTGAGCAGATTAAATGTTTTCATCACAAACTTCCCCCCCCGCCCATTCCTCTTCCAGGATATTGCAGATTACAGCTCTGACTATAATTCCACTATCACCAAGCTCAGTTTGGACTTCAGTTCTCTCACCAAGCTCACTTTGGACTTGAGAAGTTGTTCTGCAATCCCCAGCAGTTTTCCAAATGAACACTCCTGTCCCACAGTAGGAAACCTTTTTCTCTTACTGATGGATTGTGCTAATCAAAACAAAGTGGGAGCACTGATTTGTCTCCTAAAATCTGGGCATTAAACAGAAAAAGAAGACAGAGAATAGCAGTGCAGACACCACTGCTGTAATATAAATAGGATCTATCACCCAGTACACCCTTGTCAGATAATAAAACACCCATAATATATAATATTTTCACAAGGAAGTCAGTACAGCTTATGATTGTTCAAGGAAAACTACCAGCTGAAGTTTTGAAAAACTCAGGTTTGCTTTTGTTTGGTTTGGTTTGTTTTTTCTGCAACTCTCCCTGCAATGTATTGACATTTTTCACAATTGATATATTTGTGCAAAATCAAGGAAAAAGCCACCCCAAGTTAAAAAGAATTTTCGATAATAATAAATCTGATTCAGTTGACTTCTGCATCCTTATCTGTAGCTTATCTCAGTACACTTGTAGCATGGAAAAATGGTTATGTCAACTGTTGAATTGTTAAATATGGTTACAGTGGGCCCATAAAAAACACAGGTCTGAACCACCCACCTTGCTAAGAAACTTTAGTGACAGTAACTTTAAGAAAATTAAGTCATGAAAAAGGCCAGATCATTATAAAAAAGATTTTTAGATGCCTGTTCAGAAAGTAAACCCTAATTTCTGGAAAAGTTGTACATCTTTGTGGGCATGTGGTTTGTCCCAACAATTTCAAATGCTAAATGTCAAGTATGAGACCATCAAGAAAAGGGACAGGTCTTGAACATTCAGTCACCAAAAGGATGCAGTGCTTGAGCTCAGAACTGACTCTGTTTAGTCTTGCCAGTTTTCACCCTCTTCTGCCATCATGTGTCAGGCTGAAGCATTATATGAAACAAAGGGAAAATAAATCACAGGATTCATTCAGTGATAAAGAAGTATCTCTCTAAATATTTCCCTTAGATTTGGACTCTGTGACCAAACTGAAAAGTCAAGTGAAAAGAGGGGGATGTTATGTTTGGAAATTTTTGCAAAGCTATTCAAATGTATTTAATGTCTACTAATGACATCTTCAAATGCTGATGGTGACAGAAAATACTAAGGATTTAGATTATGTTTATCAAAAATTATTTCCCTTTTAATTTCTTGTACCTTCCTAGCCCAAGATATTGGCCTTTACTTCTGAAAGGGGTCTTTATTTTGTTGCCTTCAACTGTAACTCAGGACTTACTACACTCTTTTGACAGTGCAAGAATACTGTACTACTGTGTTTACAATGTTTATGTTAATATATTTAACAGTATACATACAAATAATAACAGATCTCAAGATTCATACTTCAGGGAATACTATAACTGATATGTCATGCACCAGGAACATTGTTAATATTTCATACTGCATTTTTATAAAAATGGGATTAAGTGATCTAAAATTATTCCTCATACTATAAGTCTTAGGTAACCATCTGGAAAACTGCAATTTATTAAATATGTTGCCTCTCTTCTTATTCTGAAATAAAGACTACTGTGATAACTGCTTTTGAAAATGGCACCCACAACTTTCACGAAAGACCCCACACACTCTGCTCTCACTAGCTGAGAAACACTCTCTCATCACCTGAGGAATGACTTGGGTCTTCCACAGACTTGTCAATATGTCAGAGCACATAAGGAGACTTATGTTGACCACATCCTTCAAACCCCTATTTGTAACTATCTGTCACTGTATCCTAATGGAGACACTGCAGCTGAGGCCTGAATTAATACACGAGAGGTACTTTCAGCAGCATTTCCGGGTGGCTTTACCTTTCATCAAACTAAACAGAAGAAAGAATTTACACTCATAGTTGGCTTCCCTTTGATATCCCATTCCTGGAGAGCTTTCAGGTCAGACAGGGTGTCAAAGCAAGGGTCAGAACGCTTAGCAGGCTGTAAAGTGATTAAATTAGTGTTCTAGTGTTCAAACTCAGATGAACAGGCTTAAATAGTCAAGGGGATGATCTGTACTACAACCTCAAATCTGCTGTTATTTCCCTGCCTACAAACACCCACAGGCATCAGCTGCCATGTTTTGGGATATGCTCCACCTCTGCAAAGTGAGGAGAGAGGCCTGCTGAGGGGACAAGCCAAGCACATGGGATGAGAAACCCTCCAGTGACTGCTGATGGCAGGAGAATCTTAACGAGGTGACACCAGGGAGTAATGTCAGAGCTTCTCCTTTTTGTTTTATCGTTTTGTAGTAAACTCACTGCAGTTCTTTCCTGCAGACCATTTAGAACCACACACTTTTCTTGGACAGCTACCTACTACTCAAATTATGTTCTTGTGCTAGAATATTATCAATAAATTCACCATGATTTTTTTTCCTCCTCACATTTTTCAGATTACATAAATTTTAGCTGACCAATTCTTTTCATGCTCAAATATATTATGAAATGTCATTTCTGTTATAAAAGCTAATTGATAATGTGATTTGTTATGTTGCTGAGACATAATTCAGAAAGGTATTTTAAAGCCCTTGATACATGGAATAGCACTAACTGTTTAATATTTCTTGTATGAATGGATATGGTGCATGGGAACGATGCAGTGGCATGTAGATGAAATATTTTCAGAAGCTTTTATTCTTGTTGTTTGGGCTTGTGCCAATGTCGTTCAACGAGAGAGCTCATATGTCCTGAGCTGTATCTACTGTAATTTATTCCTGGGTCATTAGTTGGTAGGATTTTTTCCTGCAAGTTGCTGAACAATATATAATATTGTAAAAATTAAGAGCTCATAGTCAAGCAAATGGACAGCATTCTCTAGAATACTCCTCAAAAAAGTAGAGAAGTATTTTTATTTTTAACAATATTTTAATTTCATATTTTTATTTCATAAAAACAATTTATTGCTTAATGTAATAATTTCTCGCCATTGTGGAAGTCCAGCTCGAGCACTGCACCCAGTCCAGGAGTCCCCAGTGTAAGACATGGAGCTGCTGGAGCAAGGCCAGAGGAGGCCATGGAGATGCTCCAAAGGCTGGAGCCCCTCTGCTCTGGAGCCCAGCAGGGAGAGCTGGGGGTGTTCACATGGAGAAGAGAAGGCTCCAAAGAGACATTTAGAGCCCCTTCCAGTGCCTGAAGGGGCTCCAGGAAAGCTGGAGAGGGACTTTGCACAAGGGATGGAGTGACAGGACACAGGGAATGGCTTCCTACTGCCAGAGTGCCGGGTTAGATGGAATATTGGGAAGAAACTCTTCCCTGTGAGGGTGGGGAGGCCCTGGCACAGGTTGCCCTGAGAAGCTGTGGCTGCCCCAATCCCATCTGCATTTCATCCACACTCTTTCCATTGCAGTTATTAGCAAGTGCTCTTCTACACAAAATCTTACATGAAATCAAGCTGAAAATTTTGGTTTACTCATTTCATATTCAATTCAAAGAATNGGAGAGCTGGGGGTGTTCACGTGGAGAAGGCTCCAAAGAGACCTTTAGAGCCCCTTCCAGTGCCTAAAGGGGCTCCAGGAGAGCTGGAGAGGGACTTTGCACAACGGATGGAGTGACAGGACACAGGGAATGGCTTCCTACTGCCAGACTGCAGGGCTAGATGGAATATCGGGAAGAAACTCTTCCCTGTGAGGGTGGGGAAGCCCTGGCACAGGTTGCCCAGAGAAGCTGTGGCTGCCCCAATCCCATCTGCATTTCATCCACACTCTTTCCATTGCAGTTATTAGCAAGTGCTCTTCTACACAAAATCTTACATGAAATCAAGTCTCAATTCTCCTTTTGTATTTACAGCTGAAAATTTTGGTCTACGCATTTCATATTCAATTTAAAGAATGAAGATCTTCTGTATAGCATCTTGTCTACCTATGCTACTGTTTAGTTCTCCAAATAATTTGAAGGCCCCCCTCTTGGGGGTCTCATACACTACAAGATGAACAAACCCTTCTGTGCTGCACTCAGAGTCCTTTTGCTCCCACTGCCAGCACCTGCTGGCTCCCTCTGTGGGGGGAACACCTGCTATTGTTAACACAAATAATTTGCTATGAGAGCACCTCATAGCACCTTGTAAGTCTGAAGAATGTCAGAAAATTTTGAGCTTTTAGTTCCTTAACCAAAACAGGTTCTGAAACAGCAATTTTCTACAGCATCCCTTCTCAACCTTTCCTTGCTCAGTTCCATTCTTGTTCACTGTCTTTAACAGAGAAGCATCCTGGACTCTCAGACTATACCAGCTGAGCTGTTGAATCCTTCCTCAGTATAAATGAGCAGCATGTTCCTCTCCCTTGTTAAACTGCCATTGTAAATGTAAAAGAAATATAAAAGATGCTAAGTATCTGTGCTCTTTTGATATAATTTCCACTTCTACTTCGCATCTTCTCCTCAAGCGACTCTTTACTTTTGTAAATTCACGTCCCTGCACATTGCTACAAACATGTAATGGAAAAGAAGACATTATTTCTGGCACCAATTCCTGAAGGAATGAACTGATGTCTCCTGAGTGCACATTCACTCTGAAGTACAGTTCATCATCCACTCATGCAGTCCTATGACGATGATTTTATTGACTGCAATTTAGCACAGCAATACAGAGAACACCCCCCACCCCAGGAGGTTTGGTTACGCCTGCACTTCATTACTGATTAAGTAGTAGGCCAAGTTATTTCCATCAGTTTCATAAATAAACCACAGTAGTAAATTATTGAATAAGCTCATTGTACCTGGACATCAGTGGCTTTTCAAACCTTTGAAATCTTGAAGTTTTTATCGTGAAGTTATTATTCTCAAACAGCAGCACTGACCTTTCTGAAGCATTGAAACTTTTCTGCAGTTTACCATTCAGGAAATTTCTTATTTCAAAAAGGTGGAAGTTAATACAAATCCAGAAGAACTCTCCTGTATCAAGGCAGCCAGAGCTTCATGATTCCCATTGAATACACTTTTTTCCAATGCCTTTTATGTTACAGAGAAAGAGACAGCACTAGAAAGGAGACATTCAAGGTGAGCAGGGAAATACAGTTTCACAGCAATGAATGTGTTGGAGAATGATGTGAAAATTAATATTGGAAGTAAGTAAGAAATTAACCATATAGTAGATGTTTGCTATACTGAACAAGTGTGAATACTTGTTCCCTTTAAGAGAAATTGCGTCTTTAAACTCAGCAATCCTTGAGCTTCCCAAATACCATGAATGGGATTTCAGAAAAGCAGCCGTGTCACAGAGATGCAACAAAAAGGTATCTCGTAAGAAATAAACACATAAATGCCAGAACTTGGGAAAAAGACTCATGCCAGTATCTGGCAAAACATGGCAAGTTCAGAGACTTGAAAATATCTTACACTGAATCCTTAATTTTCAGACTGGGTAACTTCAGCTATGACCTCCTCTTTACTTATTTGGTATTGTTATCAAATGCCCAAATACATGCTGCAAAAAATATATGTCCTGTCTAAATTAGGTTATAAAAGGGAATAAAAATCATGCTTCTTATGGAACACAGTTTGACAGAGCAGCTGCAGTTCACGTAAGGTCATTTAATTAAACTGTGAGAGCAAGAGGGAAGGAAGCACTAATTTATATTCTATTGCGTGCATAAGGGAAATATTTTGCATGTCATTATTTTGTAATTATGGTTTATATAGCCCTATAACTCTTATCAGGTTCAAACTGTAATGCATCAAGAATAGTATCTTTTCAATGCTATTTAAATGTTCTATCAGCATCAGACACAAAAAAACCTGTCACAGGAAACAAGACATCACTATTTTATTGGGGAAAAAAAAAGACTCTTAAAATGGTTTTAGTTGCAATAACAATCAAAGCTTTATACTTTCTCTAAGTGCTAAATTATTTTACATCTATTTCTACTGCTATCACTACAAATAAAGTTTTAAAGCATGTCATTTTAAAATGCAGTGCTCTTTAACTGAGCATATTACAAAATCCATACACATAATAATCTTATGTGGGACTTTGAAATAATGTAATATATATTCATATTATTCAGGAAAATCATAGGAAAATAAAGTATACAATAATTAAACATTTTATTCAATACTACTTATTCTCTAACTAAACTACAACTATCTCTATACATAAAGTAAAAATCAGTTCATCTACAATAAGGTAACTTGGTAAATTTTTCAGCTAGGTTCCTAATAAAGCTTCCATGTAAAAATAAAACACATCAAGGAAAAATTTTTCCAAATGGAAGCATTGACATATGTAAAGCCAAATTCTATTCATGCATCAGGGCTGACAAACACCAACCCACTTTGCATTAAGGTGTGTATGTTCTCTCCAAATTCATTTAAAGGAATCACCAAATTCAGCAAACCTTCGGGTACTAACTGGAATCTCGAAATTAAATATTCTGTTAAATTAAAAATTTCTGTTTTCCAGTATCACACTGTTTACATCTGAAACAGAAACCAGGAAAATGTGCATTTTCTTTAGCTCACCTCTCCTTAGGCCGTCTAGAAATAGGCATCTGCAAAGGTTCCCTGTGCACTGTGAAGGTGTTCCCAGCACAGAAAGACAAATTACACCAAAATGACGTTGGGTAAACCATAGAGCACACAGTTGAAAAATGATGGATGAGTTGCAGGAAGATCTGAGGATGTGTGAGCAGTCTCTTCCTCTGTTCTGTCTCCAGGAGAGCTGGGAGAATCCACTTCCGCTATAAAAATATTGCAAAAAGCATTCTTATTTCTGAATATGACTGAATAGAAGAGAGCTTCAAGTGCCATAATTTAACACATCTTCTCTTTGATTAATACTCTTTTACATTCTTGCCACTATATCCAAGAAGCATTTTCTGAAAAAAACAGAAAACTAGGGAATGTTTCTGATCTGAATTCTTTCTCTCTTCAATTCTATGAAGTGCAAGTTATAATCAGAATTTCTTTTATTAACCCTTACTTTAAGAGGTAAGTCCCATGCATTGAAAAACAGCAATACAATTTTATAGACAGTATATTAAAAGTTGTTTTGCTGAAAAATTGTTCCCCCCCTCCAGCAAGATACCAGGTAGAATTTCTTGTCTCTAGTGTGCCCTTTACCATGCAGACTGTCTAAAATCATTGCTGTTCTTCTTGCAGTCTATAATCTATTTATATTCCTTATGTCATGCTCCTGATGTATCCTTTCAGTCCCACTGCTTCATTTTGTAACAGTTCAGTGGAGTGCAAACTTTAGCTTTTGGTCAACTATGACAAAGCACCTCCCCAAATTTTATTTCTATAAGAATGGCTACTCCAATTACGATATTGTATCAGTGGTCTTCTGACTCTCAATTCTTATAAGAATTGTCACAGAAAATTGTCACAGCTCACCTGAAAGGTTTCACTTCTACCTGTGAACCACCCATAGATCTACCATGTTCAAGTTAATTTGCACAGTCTCTTGTACTAAGCTTTTGAATTCTTACTTTTAATGGAATCCCTTTTCCTATGAATTCCACTCTTTTGAAGAATACGGACTGTCTGCCCGGTTGTTCTACCAGTGCTCAGCAAATCTGGAAAGAAATGTTAGTTTCTGTGAGTTTTTAATGGAAGTTCTGAAATACAAGAAAGTGACAACCCTAGAGCCTGGTGCTTTCACATTTAAAACTCAATGCAAAAGGGTACTTTACAGATCCAGTTACGTATTTCTGATAATGTGAGTTCATCTGTTTTTGTTTTCCCCATAGCTGATATAATTACAGGTTTCCAAGTCCTAGGGCACTGCCCCTCACTGGAGAAATCCTATTCTTACCATACGACCATCAACAAACACCCCACTAACTGTTTTAAGCAGGTTACTGTTCCGTTTGGAAGGTCAACCTGTCAACACCATGGTGGTTCCCGCACACAGTTCACAGTTCACCTCCTACGGAAACTCCAGGCAAAGTCTATTTAGGAGCAAAGGAAGAGGAGCCAGGAGCCAAGGAGATGCACACAGCAGGTGTCTGAAGCAATAGCACACACTCACTCTGGAACAGGATCTCCAGCCTCTCTGCATTCTCCTGCAGGCTCGTGTACCACTGGGTGGCCACTACACAACCAACACCAGTCAGGCTCAGCAGCATTGCTGTCTCTGTTGGTCTCTCTAGAGCAATATGTAGGCAACTAAAGAAAATCAAAAGTATGGGATTATTAAAAAAAAAACTGACATCATGTATTAAAAAACATAACTAAATATACAATGTTTTTTAAAAGAAGAAGAAAGAATGCCAGACGGCATTTTCTTGTATGCTGAGCATAAAGTGTTTTCTGACATTCATACAGAACCTTGAATCCCATGCACTGAATTTAGATAACTTTACATCTTTCTGTGATGCAATTTTACCAGTCGGATTGCTCTGACATATTACTGTAGTTCTGGGCATCTCATGAAACGTGACAGGAGGAGTGACACACTAACTTTGACAAAACACTGCAGAGTATCTTTTATAAGATAGTCAAAATGTTGGGAATCATGTGAAAAGACATGTTTAGACACAGAACATTGCAGGAACTGAAATGCTGCTCTATGTCAAAAGTATGATGTTAATTTAGAGGCCTAAAAGCAAATGACTTGTAATGTGGGATTTAATTTTTTACTGTTATTTAATTATCTTTGCTTAATTATTGTTTTAGTGATGGGATGGGAGTGATACTCTATAAAGTCGGAACTGCAGTAAACAGAAGTTTATTTTTATTTGGCTCTGCTTTTCATGGTAACTTTATCAAAAGATGATAATTGAAGTTTTCAGTAATTTTTTGGGGAGATGCTCTGATTGTCTAAGTAGTTATGTCACTCAGTTTTAAACAAATGTTATTCTAAATCTTCAGGAGGCTTTTAGACTCAAACATATAAGTCCTATTGATAAATTCACCAATCTATTACAGTAAAACTTCAAAAGTTCTGAGTTGGAAAAAACTAGTTTAAGGAATCACATTTTTGTTTGGTTTAGGAGATGGCTGTTTAGGGGAGGTGAAAACGGATATAAAAAAATATATATACCAGAGGGTTGTTACATATTCAAAGATCTACATATTTACATACGTAGTTGTGTGTATAACCTATCTTACACACAACTGATTCTAACTTACGCATTGTTGCACTAATTAAACAGTATTTTAAGAGATTTTATTTTTTTTTCTCTTTCCTCTTCGTGGACGAAATAATTAGAAAAGTCCAAAGATATTTCTGCCCCCATGATATGCTCTGCCCTCTGGGTGCCCAGGCACAGCCTCAGGCCCCTTTGTGCAGGACCCTTCCAGCCACCCCTCTCCTGGTTCATACTGGTGTCCCTGGAGCAGAGTTTGTCATTTGTCTGTGTTAAACTTCATGTCTCTGATGACTGCCCAGTGCTCCACTCCATCTACACCCTTTTGCAAGGTATCCTGGCCCTCAGGAGTATAACCAGGTTATCTGAAAATTCGGCATGGACTACGTAACTCATGAATAAAATTAGGACACTAGAACTACTCTTCTTGCTTTTAACACCTTTAAACTCATGTGTCATCTGTCAAAAATTCCTAAAGGACATACAGTAAAAGAATACAAACCCTCCCACCTGTCAACTTAAAAGCAAAGAAAATACTGAAAAGCTTTTAAGGATAAAAAACCTGGGACTAAAAATATTGAAAACTCTGAACATGTTATTTAACACGCCACAGTAATTTATTTAAACAAAAATTTGTCTGATTGTTAAACCGTTCAGTGTATGAAGCTTCGGAGAGACTCTGAGCCTATAAAGAGGCTCTTTTATTTGCAGAAGTAAATGAGAATATTTGTAACTCAAAATTTTAACTTTGCTTTGAAATAATCTACCTTATTGTGGACTTCACTGAAATTAACTTTATCCTACCTTTTGTGCATATCAGAGTTTGTAATTCTTTGGTAACTTTGCTGTGATCGTACCAGATCCAGAAGAATCATCAAATGGCATTCTGGAAAAAATATATTATAGCAATGGTATTTGCACTAATAATAATGCCCAGCATAATGAATATAAGTAAATCAAGCCTTTTGTAAGTTAATTACTTTCTTGAACACAGTCTAAACAACTAATATAAAATTTATATATTTCAGCAAAAATTGTCAAGTATTATGTAAGGGAACTAATAGAGTCATCCTAACATTATTTGATGTCATTTTGCTATGCTTTTCCATTGTATTGTGCAGTTTTTTTGCAGTGCCACGTTAGTATAACTGATAATGAAGTCCACATATCATCTTATTACAGCCTGTATGACACAATTCTGTAGTTATAATCTCTTGGAAGAGTTTATGCTATGCAGGTATGGAAATGTTTTATATGCAGCTCCTGTCCACAGGTTACAACCAAATTACACCTCCAATGTGCTTCATTTTCCTTAAAGGTCTCCAGCAAAATAACTCAGAATACTCCCAGAATTAAAAGGCTTTGCCTACTGTTTGGGTTGCTGTAGGTTTAATTTGTTACTTATTCTCCTGACCTAAGCAGATGAGAAGTACCTTACTTTTCTGTCTGGAAAGCCTTTGACACACTTGACAAGTTTTATGATGTCTCCTCTCACTATGTCAATCTTTCCTCCTAAAGTATGTTTAAAATGCATATAACCCTATCAGTGCACATACATATTTATGAACAAAACTAAGCACACAAACTGTGGTACAGCCTTCTGACCACTCTTAATGGTCTCCACCAATGACTTACTCTATGTTGTCAATATTCTTGTCCAGTTGAGACCTTGGCAAAACTAAGGAAAATGGAAAATTATTTCATCTAACTTGCAAATGACACTCCTGTACAGTTATTCCTATACAGAGCTTGTTTCTTTTTAAGCCTAGGAGGAGTACATTGTTTAATTTGTGATCCATCTTGACTCTATTCTGTAATTCTGCCTCTTAAGCAGGCATTCCCTAACATATTAATGTTTAACTGACTATTTTTCCTTAAGTATAACACCTTCTACTAGGCTTTCCCAAATTATGCCCTGCATAAAGCAACATTAATTTGCATTCTGAGCTTGCATTTCAGGATTTGATAAACCCCTTCGTTCTCTTTCTCAGCCTCGTCCCATGCCCAGATTCAGCAGTGACATATTTTATTTCATCATGTAAATTAGCAAACCCAATATTTAATAATATTGGGTTTGGTTAGAGCTTTCAGAAATCTCAGGTAGAATTAAATGCTGGCATATTTTAAGAGAAGGACACAGGACAGGGTTTAACAACTTTCCGAAAGTTACCAGACCTGTAAATATCTGGCATATGGATATCTGAAACCTCATCTTCAGGCATGAACAATGTATATAGAAGACATATTTTCTTATTTCCCATAATATTTACATATAGATATTTAAACCACTTTTAAAATCAAAGCTCCGTGAATAAGCTTGCTGTTGCCTTGCAGGGTTTCACAATCTGATGTGCACTGTCCTTCTCACTTTCACACATCAACACAATACAGCAACTCAGCTACAGTGGCAAATTCAACACAGCTCCAAAATTAAGCTTCTTCCAGATGTGCAAGGGGAGTAGGAGGAGAAAGGAAGATTGTGAATCTGAAAAACTAATCCTGAAACTAAACCTTCAGCTACAACAAGCAGACTAATTGTTGTGAAGAAGCTGAGAAGAAAATACCTTCTCATAGTCTACAAATGCTCCACACCACCAGAACAATCTTTCAGCATTAACCCAGTATTGATGGTCAATTCTGCTTTGCCTCAGTGGAGACTTCAGAATTTTAGAGAAGAGGCACTGCAGAGGTTCTTCTAAGCAATAAAAAATAACTTGCAACCAAGTACTTCATTCCAAAGTAAAGGAGAGGATTCACTGGGAAAACCATTAGACAATGACTCAATTTCTGGAACCCAAGAAATTCCAACATTTTTAAGTGGAGAAGCACTAAGCTTATTTGTGAGGAATAACAAGAAAGCTGTACAACAGAATAAAATCTACATAATACAAAGGTTTTTGGTTAAAAACTCTGGATCTCAAAAAAGCCCCCTAATTGCTAAGATCAGTACTGTGACAATGCTACAGTAGGAAATGCCTAGGAATAAAAGGTGGTGTCATTAAAAAAGATTTCTCAATTTGCTTATCTTACTTGGGATGTTCATAGCAACCAATCTGTTCAGTAATACATGAGACATGAACCTCTCCATCCCATAGAAGAGAAATGCACTACAGCTTGTCAGCAGCTTTTCCCACTCAGCTTGGCTGAAAGGAAGGAAGAACAAAGAAAGGAAGTTACTTTTATCTTACTATTTACGAGAATACTTTTCAGAAATTATCCACAGCAAGCACTTCAGTTTTATTTACTCCAGAAATAATTACAACAGAAGTCAGCATGCAAAGGATGTGTTTACCAGCTCAGCAAAACTTGACCCTATTTTATGACCAAAGACTCTGGAAACAGGCACAATTTTAAACAAGAGACATGGATAAACAAGAAAGCAGAAAGAATATTACATACCTTGGAACATGCATGTTGCCAATGACACCTTCCCACTGTACTGTGAACAGGTCACGGTATTTTTCTAGGATTTCCTTTATTTTCTGGGAAGGACTTGAAGCTTCTATAATAACAGAATTTCATCCTTATAAGATGCTACAAACTACACTGGGAAATCTTAATTTCAATAATTTTAAAGTGACACTATAATTAGATTTCACGCTTTTTGAAACCTAAGTCTGGCTTCTAAAATTGAAGCAATTGTGACATTTTCAGAGTAAAATTGTGATTCCTGTTTGAAAGGTGTATCTTATAATGGACAAGAATTATTTGGTAGACAGGTTAAAGACTTTAAAAGCACAAAGAAAAACTGTAGATACCCTGAGGAAAGGGTAAAGAATTGAAAACCACTATTGCTCACACAGTTCTGTTCCAGAGGCTCAGAGAGGACTTAAGTAGGTGAATAAAATTACTGAATTTCCAGAGTCCTGATTTCAGAAAACAAGACTCCAATGCCACCTCTGCTCTCCAAGGTCATTGCACATTTAATGACAAATCATTTTGTCTTTTTACTATATTTCATCCTTTTTATCGATTTGCTGTGAATGAGAAATTGCAAATGCTGCTTTTGCATTCAGACTTAAAAACTATTTCAATAGCTGAAGGAAGCCAATCAGATGAATGGAGAGGGGCTGTTTATGAGGGCCTGGAGTGAGGACACAGAGCTTCCTATTTGCAGATGGTAGGGTTAGACGGGATATTGGGAACAAATCCTGCCCTGTGAGGGTGGTGAGGCCCCGGCACAGGCTGCCCAGAGAAGCTGTGGTTGCCCCATCCCTGGAAGTGTTCAAGGACAGGCTGGACGGGGCTTGTAGCAGCCTGGGATAGTGGAAGGTGTCCCTGTGCATGGCAGGAGGGGTGGAACTCATGATCTTTAAGGTCCCTCCCAACCCAAACCAGTCTGGGATTCAATTAAAATCCTCCATTAACTGTTACATTGTTTCACTGGTGCCCCATTTACAGTGCTGTCCTGATGAACAGCTAACCTTTTTTTGCCAACAACTTTATGTCATGACTTCACTTTTTGGTAAAAAAATTTCTCAATTCCCTGGGTAGATTGTGAGGAAAGTATTATTTAATATTTATTACCTGCTTCACTTCCTTCATTATAGGGGTCCACAATGTCTGATAAACAGTTAAGCAGAAACAATGCAATTTAAACAACAAAAGAAGAAGGTTTAGCTGATACACTTGGCTCATCGTTTGAGAAAGGATACATTTAAACTTACGGGCATCAACACTCAAGGGTAAATCACGATTAACTGTTGCCTACAATTAAAGAGAATACATAGTCTATTGCATGTAAAAGTTTCAATCAAATATTAACAGTACTGCATGCTTTCTGTCAAACAACTAACAGGAAGATGTGTCAAAAAAAACTAACAAAGCTTTGAAGGCAGGATTAATGAAGATGATACTCAAATGTCAATGCAAATTAAAAGCATAAGTTATTCTGCATTATCTAAAATGCACAGACATCCATTACATATATACACGTCTGCACACAGGCAAATACAGATATACATTTATAAAAGTTATATGCATACACTCTATGTAGCCTATACAACAAATATATTGTTGCAGGAAGTCTTTTGGTAACTTTAAGCAGCTCCCTTAGTGGTTTATTAATTATGTTTTACATATTTAATTTACAAATTACGATTTTTCCAAGAAGCAACTCCTTGCAAAATCAACAGTAAGCAAAATTCTTATGGACTTATGTGACATTTATTCCACTTCGGAATTCTAGCACACATAATGAGCTTCTACACAAGCCATGTGAACACTTTCCTATGCAAGTTCTCTAACATTTTTATCAAAAAAATAAAAGCTATTCCTATTAAGCTTATTTTAAAAATGTGGAAAGTTCACCATTTGCGCACTCTTTTTCTGACGTGATTTTGATTTTGTTTCTTTAGGTGTTTCAACATCTGTCTCTGTGAAATTGAAAAGAAATTTTTTTTAATATAATATATAGGCAGCTTTAGAAAACAAATGCCCTTGAAGGATTGCATATATATATTGTAGTAACAACAACAATAAACAACAACAATAATAAACAATGATAACAACAACAGGTTAAAGTGGAAAAATAAAAATCCCTTTCAGAACACAGCAAGGCAAGGACATTACCCAAACCTTCTTGCCTAAAAATACTGGCTTTAAAGAGGAAAACAAGCTGGAGATGTGATCCCTTAACACATGAAAATACTTCATTATGCTGCCAATTTCGGATAGAGTTGAGCAGTGATTATCAAAGCACTTTCTAGGCCTCCTGCCACATTTGTTAATTGTTGAGGTTAATGGAAGCTTCTGTGGGACATGCAGATATCAAAAGGAAAAAGAAAATGTCATATTTGAATTGGAATTTTTACTTGTTCAAGGGAATTTTAAAAAGCACAGAAAAGCAACTTCTATTTCTTACTGTATATATGGCCACCACCCAGAGCACACGTTTTAGACACTGTCACTGGAGCGCCTTGAAGGCTGGAGGAAGTTTGAGATATGCATTCACACCCCTCTGGCTCATGTTCCCTCAGTCAGTGATCACTGTCCCAGTCTCATCAACAGAGACTTTGCAACTCTGCTCCCTCTCATTTACCTGCTTCTAAAATCAGGCAACCATAAGGAGTTTCACTTTAAAAAAGGGAAAAACAGAAATAGAAAAGCCTTACATGTTCTAAAAACTCATATTTCTGAAAGACCTGTAACAGTCTATGAGTGTGTATGCAGACCAAAATCTCATTTATGACTCTTTCCCTCAGTTAGTGTAAGTTAAAAAATAGTTTTAATAATTTTATGTGGTTT
This sequence comes from Pachyramphus minor, assembly GCA_013397135.1. Lineage (NCBI taxonomy): Eukaryota > Metazoa > Chordata > Aves > Passeriformes > Tyrannidae > Pachyramphus > Pachyramphus minor. Next base: position 527,157 of record VYXB01010650.1, read on the forward strand.
TACCTATGTACGAGCAAAATGCAACTTTAAATTTTTAACTTAAGTAATAGAGAGTATCTTTGATTTATACAAAATCTGCTTAGTCCCTGCATTTGTTACTCACTTCTAGATCTAAGAAATGAGTTTTAAGATGACATGAGGTCAAGTTTACCAACTGTTCAACTACCTCATTTTAACTCGTATTGCTGAAGAGTTTCTGTAGGGTTCAAGTGTCTGCAGTAGGGAAGTTCATAAAGCCTGTGGGGATCTGATTTTGTACATTTGTAGCACAAAACCCAAGAAGAAAGTAGTTCAGAGATTAAAAGCTTTTTACATTTGTTATTTTGAGCAGTCTTATAGTAATGTTAAAGAACATTAACAGAAGTGTAAATTTTTTTTTCCAGTGCAGCAGACAAAAACTTTAAAAGGGTTAAGACCATACTTGTAAACTTGGCCTGAAACTCTGCAAGCCATTTAAGATTCCACTGAGTTTTACATAATTCTTTAATGTACAGAAGTTATTTTAAAGTAGGTACCATTGCATCATCAGCCTGTACTTTACTGAGATAAGTCTACTGTACTATATAGTCCATCTAAAATACTGGAAACCTATTGTATGTGTCAGCCTTCCAGTAAAAAACCCACTACCATTCATATTATTTAAATTTCAAAGTATCTTATTTTCTGCATCATTATGAATATCTTTCATTTATCTCTCATAAATAGATACTATTTATCTAATAGTACCTGACTCAGCCAAACATCGTCGATTGTAGAGAATCTGGAGAGAAAAATCTCTGGATACAGAACTTATTCCTTCCTCTTTAAATATACTCAGAGCTTCCAGAGGCAATTCCATAAGTAATGTATCCCCTAGCAATACCACACACAATTCTGAATCCATAGGTGTCTCTAAAGAAATGTGACAGAACATGATTTAGTAGTTCTCAGTTTGTATACAAATAACTGCAGTTAGATGTAAAAACCTAAATTTGCTCTATGACATGTGAACTTCATTGTACTGTGGATCAAGTGCACTAGGCAAAAGTATTTCTTTTGATACCATTACTCCTAAGATGTTCTCAAACTTCTATGCACTTATGAGCACCAATTCTTCAGAGGGAAAAATATCCCTGTATTAATAACCAACCATCTCCCATCCAAGTCCAGGTATATGCAATGGGTTCAGGAAAATTATGTTGGGAAGTATAAGATTACTATAGCAATGTTTGGCTAAACAGCACAAGAGTTGTAAAGGAACCCTTACCTAATACTGTGTCTTTCTCTAGAAAAATTTTGTTTACGGTATTTAGTAAAAAAAGTATTAAGCATTATTATGACAACATTTCTGTTCTACAGACAGAGCAAATGCATGGCAGACAATTTATACACTTTTTGCAGAACTACTCAAGACACGTTTAGGGACGTACTACAGCATTAGTCTTCCATTGAAGACAACAACTTGTGAGAGTCCATGAAATGTAGAAAAAGATAAAACACAAATTGATCTACAGACTTTAGAAAGCTCTTTATTATAGCTTCTCTCTTGAAAAAAACTGATTTGTAATAAAGCCATTTCATTTAGGCATCTACAGCCTGTATGGTTTGGAAAATTCTAAATACATGCAGAAGGATAGTTCCACCCAGGATATACATCTTCCCTTTGAGAGTACTCTGAGATATTTGACTTGATATAGAAAATAAACCAGACAAAACCAAGACTTTGTCTTCTCCCTGCTTTAAATAAAATGAGAACTAAACTGACTGGATTTTGGTATCTGTCTGTGCACACACACACACACATTGTACTGTGAGGAGCACATACCCTGCATTCCAGCTTGTTTAGTGTCCTTGTCTTTCATGCTCTTTTTTCCTGATTCAGCTGCTGAAACTGTTACACACTGGGATTCTCTAGGAAGAGGAATTCAGTAAAAATATTACCAGTATTAATACTTGTGTAAGTAAAAATTTTTACAGGAAACACAAAGACAAAACTGTTTCAATGCGTTCAAAATTAAATTTTACACAAAGGATGTGCTCCCTTTGGAGTTCCTGTGCTTTGGAAATCCCATATTTAAATAGTTTAATTATAATGTTGCATACTGAATAAGCATAAGTGTAACTTAAGCTGGAGGAAGAGTGCTTGTTAGAAATGGCCATTAGTCTGTCATTGGCTCAGTCTCTTAGTCTGGCATATCCTGCATATCCTGTCCTTCAGGATGTAAAACCTTCATTCAGCAGGGCATCCTTGCTAAAAACATTCCTTTATTTGAAGGACTTGAGGCAGAGTTCTGTCTTCACAAATGATAATCGAACAAGTCAACATGTCTTACCTGAGAGCAGAAAAATCAAACTGTGACAACACTGGTTTCAGATATTCTTCCATAATTTCTAATATTTCAGAGAAAGCTGATGTCGAATCAAGTCCATTATCATCTGTTTTCTCTGTTGGAATCTATCACACACATTGAAACAAAATTTGGAATACTTTCTCCCTCCATCCTGGTTAAATACCATTATTTATATAATTTTTTAAATGTGAAATCAGAGGCTAAATCAAGTAATTTGAAACTACTTTACTTCAAAATTTCCTATCAGCATTTTGCAAAATATTCCAACATAGGAATCAGTACAAGATGTCAATATTTATTATTTAAGCAATGATATACTTCAGCAACTTCAATGGGGAATGGCAGAAAAGCAGAGTAGAAAGAAAAAATAACGTGCTCCACCAAATAATGAGAAGCAATTGGGCAAGGACAAGTTTGAGAAGTGAACAGAAACTGCACAACAAACATAGAAGAAGCAAATGAAAACATATGGAGAGATCAGTGGAGCCAATTTAGGAACTAAGTAAACAGAATGAAGAAAATAGAGGAGAATAGAACCATGAAGGAGAGGAGGACACCGAAAACTGAAGCTTGTAAAATGCAACACAAAAGCACTTCCTGGACAAATGAGTGCAACCAAATGGTGAGGAGTGTTGGCATTAATGACTCGGCTCCTCATTTTAGGCTCTGTGGGGTTGGTACAGGTTGCACACAAGACTGGGGGTTGTAACATGTACATTTTAAAAACCTAAGCCACTTGTTCTTGTCATCTGTTCAACCTGATATTATCTCAGCACTTGCTCTTTACTTACAGAACTACAGCAACCTTTACAAACTTGCCAATAGAACAAGTATTGGCCATGGGTAAGAGAAAATGATCAATGATTCACCCATCTGCAGTAATGGGTGTTTTAACTGAAAGATGCCAACATGACGAATAAAACAGAATTACAATTCAAGAACCAGGTTTGTCAAAGCTGTGTCATTAATGACACAATGAAAACTTGTACAGAAAATTCAATATGATCTGTATTTTTTACCTTTATACTAATGATGGAAATAGGCCTATACCAGCTTTTGTTAATGCTATATTTAATAGTGAATTTTCCTTATCATTAGAAAAAACCTAAGCCAAAATTAAAGTAAATTAAAATGCTAGGAGGTAGACTTATATGTTTTATGTGTAGAAAACCACCTGTAATTCGCAGACTAAAAATAGCACAGTAAGATAAAATTTTGAGGCAGACTACACAGCACTTAGTAACTGTGAAAACTAGGGATGATGTTACACCTGGAATAAACTGAAAAGTTCTGCATAAGGAGTGTCTACCATATTTTTAGTACAGCTTTTTCATCCTTTTTTAAATCTAAGGTAATAAAATACATTACCACATCAGTCTGGGAGACAAACTCTTGCAAGTTCTGAATGACATTTTGTTTAAGGCAACTCTTCATTTTTTGCTGCTTGTACAGACGCACTTTTTCCAACAAAACACGAAATGCATCAGGATTCACAGCAAATCGAGACACTTTGGCCTGCACTGCTAAAAAGAGGATAACACCCTCTTAAGACTCCTTCTGAGACACACTTGTACTTGAACAAATGATTGTACAAAAACCACTGGTTTCTAAAGCCGTGGTATTTTTTGAAAATTAAATACAGACATGTAGATAAGCACAAAATATATACAGAAATGCACAGTGAAAAAAACTCTACAATTACTTATCTATTACAACTTCAGCCTTCACGTATAAACAAAAATTCTGCAAATTGTGACTAGATACATTATATCTGATAGCAAAACATACATTTAGGAATTTACTTTCCTTGATAATTAAGAAGAGTTAAAATTATTTGAGAAAGTATTTTGAAATTTTACTGACTGCAACAGTGAAAGCTATGAGCCTTCTCATAACATCATATAAACAATTTTTATCTTTCAAATAAATATAAGAGGTACTTACCCATCAGTTGGGGGAGTTTTTGTTTTTGCTGTGCAGTGCTTACTTTGGGCATCTCAATCAATGAACTGTACAAATTTGATCTATGGAAAGAAGGAAAGTGCTGAATAGGTTATTTGACTGTTCAGCCTTGTTTATATAATTTATATTTATTAGATGAGTAATTATTACCCTCTAATTTAATGTGATCACAAATACTCTCAAAATGCAGTATCTACCCCCATCCTGGGTTCAAAACCCTGCAAAGTCTAGCTGGAAAGTAAGTTCTTTTATTACTATACAGCAAATAATGTAGATGTTCATTTGTTCCATGGCAATTGTTTAAGACATTTTAGAACTGGTGAATGTACTCAGTCAATTGCTATAACTCAGTTTATGAGTGGTTGCTAATTAGGCTGCAATCATCAGATAACTGGTGGCTTTATAAAGCTAAATATGACCCTTCCTAACATATCCAGGAGCATAAACTACTAACAGAATTTAGGAAAATATCAAGAGTGGCCTGAAACTTTTCAAGTGACCTCTGGAGATTTAAGAGAGAATTAGGGAAATCAAAAGTACAGAAAATGTCCAGCTTTGAGCTGCAGACAATTTTATTTATATATTAGTTTGTTGACTATGCTAAAATTCAAGTCCAGCAAAATTAGAAGTAAAAGGCACTAAATAACCAAAATATTGATTATTTACAGGTAAAAAAAGATGACATTTGTAAAAAACAATGCTAAACCAAAATCATGACATTTTATACCTGTCTTCTGAGTGCTGGAGAATAACTATGTAGAAATTGGATGGCAATTCATCCATTATATTAAAATGTTCAACAGGAATACAGAGGTTCATCCATGCCTGTACAATAGTTCAAAAGCAGCATTATTTTCATAGATTTTATAAACCCCATTCTCAGTTCTTTCAGTAGAAAATTGATAGTAGTTCTAGGAAAGAAGGTACTAACACACACACACACATATATATATATTAATAAAAATGCCCAAACACTCAGCAGATGTGCCAGGACAAGTGACTCTGTCCAAAGAACAGGAAACATTTCCCTTGAGGGAAGGAAGCACTGGCACAGCTTGTCCAGGGAGGTAGTGGAATCTGCATCCTTAGAGATATTCAGAAGCCACCTTGACACATTCAGGGATAACTGGCTCTAGGTGACCCTGTCTGAGCAGGGGGGTTTTACAAGATGACCTTCAGAGTTTTTTCTAAGCTCAAGCATTCTATGATTGTGTAATTTTTGTGCAATGCAGAAGGATGTATAAATATTAAACAAACTAAAAATACTGTAACTTAGTCCACTCTTCATAACAACATGACTTTTTTGGCAACTACACTATTTCTGAATCTAAAATGCTATCAAATCCTAGCACAATATTAGCAAAAGGAGGGAGTAGGATAATTCATAGTAAAGTTTGTAAAAGTCCTTCAAAATTTTGCTAAGAGCAGGCATCTCACCAACAAGTACTATATACAATTGTATTTGTTTTATGTGGCATGGTTTTGATAGCAGGGGAAAGTGCAGGAGTGGCTCACAGAATCACAGAATTGTTCAGGCTGGAAAAACCCTCTGAGAACAGGTCCAACTGTTCCTCCAGTACTGCCAACCCACCATTGTCCCATTTCTGTATGCACACACAGATGTCTCTCTGTGTGCATTTAAATAATATATATAAACCCTAATAAGAAGCTCACGTCAAAGTTACCGTTGAAGTAGCAGCCAGTTGCTGTTCCACACGTTTCAGATGATCACTTGGGTTTCTGCTTTGTTTCAAATGATTCTGGAGATGCAGCAATGCTGCCAGCTGAGAGCTGCTGGTGTTGGATGTAGCTGTTAGGAGGATACTCTTCATCATCATAGACACTGAACAGCTCTGTAAAATTTTTATATTTATTTTCCCTCAAGAAAATTATACAAATACATCGATACACTATGTGTGTTATACACCTACGATGAAGAAAAAGTCTATTGCTTGAAAGGTCAGATGAACTAGCAAAAGACTGCTGTTTGTGCTTACAGGCTAATGTTAAAGAGTCTGGCAATAACTTATGAAGAGTTCTTAAATATGAGTAGCTGGAATTGATTTCTTTGTCTACATTTATCATAGGTTCCTGCATTTAGTCATCGAAGGTCCACATGGAATGGTAAATATCATGTTCTGAACTTAGCCTTTCAAGTGAGCTGAGTCTTCTCTGTGTTTCTGTGCCTTTACTGTGTAGCCACCACATTGCAAGTCTTAAGGCACTTCTACAAAGAGCAAAATAATGGATACGACTATATAAACTTTTCTTTCAGCAAACATACCAGTCCTGTCCTCTGAACAAATGCTAGCTAAGAGCTAAAACACCTCTTTTTTTTTTAATGCAGATGTCACATCAAAAAAAATGCAATTCAGGTTGACCTCAAAAAATTCCAAAGGAAGGCTTATTACAAACCTTTCTGGGCAGGAGTTATGGAATCATCAGAATTTTTTGCCCAGTAAAAGACATGATTACTCTTGGTTTTGGTGCCTTGATATGCATTCTACTCAGCTGGTTCACTAACAAGTATGACAGCACAGCATAAATAATACAGTGTGCTGTAGGAGTACAGGAATAAAGGATTGAATCATGAAATCCAGTATTAGCTGATTCTGATTTATCAGAAGACCTACCCAGCCCACTCCACCCGTGGGCGCAGATATTTGCAAATTTAAGTGTTGACAGAGAATCAGGTGCTTCCTGCTTGTCATAACTGCCTTCAGTTGTGTTGCTAATGGCAGGAAGGAAAGTAGTATAAAGTGCTTTTCTGTATTTCTATAACAGAAACAATGGTGTAGGAACTATGTGCTATTCCTTCCTGATGTGGGGAATATAAGCCTCAGCGCTACTCTGCATCTTCTCTGGGATGGAGGCACATCTTCACACGAATGATTCACACACCTTCAAGCCATCTAAGGGACCATCCTGTGCACGCGTCAATTTAACAAACTGAATGTAAATGTTTCTTATACACTTCAAAATAATGAGTGAACAAATCCAGAGAAACATTTTTAAAATTATTTCTTAGGGAAGAATGAAACCGTATTTTGTGGTAATGTCTTAGCTAATCAAATTATAGTAATTTATTCTTATTAAAATCTTTTCATGTATGCAATCATCAATGCAAACATCGGGTCAGACACAACAGATAGCACAGTTGTTAAAAAGCCACCAATCAAATGATCTGAACTCGGCAAATATATCATGTATTTGATGACCTGTGTTACTCACCAGTTCTCACATGGGACCCTACACTTGTTCTGTATAACCAATTTTCAGGCTGTGCCAATACAGTTTTGTTCATGCAACTTCCAACATTCTCTCACTGAAAAGTAGCACAAACATTGCTGCCTTACCTGATGAAGTGCCAAAAACTGGTTTGTTGAAACTGGATCAAACTGTTGAAAGCATTCGGCCATTTCCAAACTAGCAGGAGTCAGTACCTCAGTCATGTTCTGACTGAATGCAATCCCCATACACTGCAACAAAGCCTCACTGGACTGAGAAAGATACTTCTGAGCCATCTTTTGTTCCTTCTAGATGATAAAAATAAAAAGGTTTATATTAAAATTAATATTAAATATTTTTATACGTACACAGATTACGAGTGTGTTAGAGAAAATAAGTATTGGTTTTTTATGACTAATTTTCATGCTGCTTCTTTTTAAGGCATTTACTTAACACACAAACAAAATACGCAAACACAGATTAAGTATTTAGCAGACAAGATCACCTGTTATACAACATTAAAAACAAATGTTTTAACAGAATACTTTTTTTAACATAAAGTGTGTACTTAGCAGAACAGACTGAACTCCAGGCAATATCAGCCATTCAGAACCAAGGATCAATATAGTTGTTTTCAGTGATGGTTACTTATATTTAACCCAAACAAACCAACAAATCTCTTATCTCAGGTATTTATTGATTTTACTGGCATCACAAACTACACATTCCCAATTTCTAGAGCGCTTTCAACTGCAGCAGTTAACGGAGATCAGCTCACTGAATTTTACACGTTTTGTGACAGAAGTAATTTCTTTGTTCCCAGTCTGCAAGATATCATGCTGCCTCAAAAAGACATGTCCGTGAGGCAGAGAGGAAACTGTCTGTTCCTCTAGTCCTGGATGCTATGTGCTCCTCAGTGGGAAACCACTGAGGGAGAAATTATTCCATTCTGGGAGCAAGTGGGAAAGCTCTCCTGGGAGCTCCCACATCCTGTGGGGTAGGACAGAGTGACACATCAGGGAAGGGTTGGAAAGCCGTTCATTGGAAGGTGTTCTGTAGATTTTTTTTGTAAGTTCAAGTTTGTGTTACAGACATTTTTATTGTCAGTTCAAACAGAACTGATGCATTGCCTGTTATTCCATAAAAAGGAAGCACTCAAATTTTAATGGAAGCTCATATGCTAATGTACCTTTAATTCCTGTATTTTCCTCCTGTACTTATCATTATGACATTTAGTAGTCAGTAAACTACTGGCTGTCCCGTCCTGTTCTCTGCATTCTGCGGAAGTGAAGGAAGATCTTCTGATGTTTGATTTAGCTTCTTCCTACCCATCACAGTAAAAACAAAAAGAATAATTAATCATCCCACTAAGTAAGGCTGGTTTCATCTCTTTTGTGAAAGTCTATGTGAAAACGGAGTTCATCTTAATAGAAATCACTACCTTCACTCCTTGATGGTGAGAGATTTACTAATATCGTCAGACATAAAAATTTCTTAATATGTTACAATGGCAATATGACCAACAGAAACTAAAAAGGCCCCCCCCCAAACCCCCAAGATTTTGACTTTCTAATATTCGTCCTCCGTTAATTTCTTTTGAACACTTTAATTCATCACTGAAGTTATAACGCCTCAATCAACCTTCCTTATCTTACACGGGGTTCTTACTACAACAATAAAGACCAGTTTTATACAAACTTCTATAGAAGAACATTGGGGCAGATAAAATGTACACATAGGAATTAATTTAAGTGCAGAAAAGAATGCATACCATAACACTGGGCTTCCAGTAAATCTCTGAATACACAGGATTTATACCAATAGCAAGGAAATGAAGAGTTTTTCCAGTCAGATACAGGCATTTGGATTTGATGCCAGGACAGCCTTTACAGAGATTCTGTACATTTGCTAACTGAGCCAGTGTAATGTGGGCCACAGTGCATTCCATGTGCTTCCAATCCTGGTAAAATACATATTTAGGTTTATCTGCTCGTATATACCCCCACAGACAGAAATATACTTTTAAAGAAAATGTAACAGACATCTATTCACATACCAATATGTATGTTAAATGTGATTACACTTTCAACCACAAATGAACTGTCTTTAATAGATATACAAATTCATTAATAACTCAAAAAAAAAAAAGTTCCATGTAGTATCCATAAGCAAAGTACAATCAATGCCTAGGAAAACATGGGATAAAGGGAGGGTGCCCAATAAACCATCCCCAGGACTAAAATCACACACTTGAACCTCCCTTGCTGCAAAAATACAGAAATGGTCTGGAGACCCATTTCCTCAGTAGTGGAAGAAGTTGTGCTATGGAAAACATCCCTGGGAAACTTTGTTATACCTTTTATGCAACTCATAGCACTAAATATTTTGTATTACCTGCTCTGATGCATCCTCTTCTATGATGAATGCCTCCACAATTTCATGAGATGATACCTCTCCCATTTCTTTACGCTTTTTCTCAGTAATAACAACATGAAAAATATCCAGAAGAATTTCTACAAGATTTATTTTCCTGTTAGCTAATTGCCTCATTAATGGGATACTAATATTTGTACTCTGAAATACAAAAGAAAGCAATATAGAATTCTAATTTCATGTATTTATGCAAATTTACCTGATAAGAAGTTAGAATGTTGTATTTCTTTTAATTAAAGAAGCAAAGATTTTAGCAATCTCACCCTGATAGAGATTGGAATATGAAGATATTTAAGTAATTTAAAAGACAAACTTCAATGCCAAATAAATTACACAGCAATCAAAGCAGTTGCATAGAACAAGAGCAGCTGGGTTTTTCCTTTTCATATTTTAAGTACCGGGTACAAATACCCAATTCCAAGAGCTACACATGTGTACATGCAGCTGGATGCCAAAGCATAATAATGGTACACACTGGAAAAGCAGGCTGCAGGCTTCTATTACCCGCAATACACAGTTTTGAGGACATACTTTCTTTATTTATAATAATGTTCTGCATAAAATTTTTTTCTCCTGAGAAGAATAACTTTATGCCAAAGAATTTTAGAATTCTGAGGTATTTAGAGAATCAAAAATATCCCCAAGTTTATACTTTTTCTTTTGTAGCTATTATGTAAATTTCAGAATTAAATAAAATTGATAAAGACCAAACAAATCCTCTCTTCATCCCTGATTAAACTGTAAATTGTTTTCACATGCAATATTTATTTCTGTATTCAAACTGCTTATCATTGCAAGAAAATAATCTCATTTGGGGGCTTCCAGGAATTATCCAAGAATGAGTGAATATTTCAACTAAACTAGATTTTGTTTCCATGAGTAGGAAAAAAAAATATCCATACCTCATTAAATGCAAATAAACTCCAAACATTCTCAAACACTTCCTCAGTTTTGGATACTGCCCTCTGAGCCAAGTTGTAAGCATTTAGATAATAACTATGTTTGTCTTTTCTGCTTCTTTCCTGCTTGGCAAACAACCTGAAAAAAACACCACCATAAATCCAAAGAAACTAACATAGAAAAATGCTTATTTTGTATAAGTACTACTGAACACAGATAATAAAACAATTAATCTATTAGATTAATTGATAAAATAGATTACTTAATAGATAAAAAGATTAACAAAATATTGTACAGGTGTTTTTCAAAATGTTCAAACAGGAGAAGTAAACATTCACAAGCTATTCTTCCAAGGTTTTTTTCCTGGAACTGCCCTGTTGCTGTGCAAGGAGATGTAAAGACTCAAAGAGAAGAAAGGCAGACAATATTCCAGAGTACGTCTTTCCCAGGAACAAAATGGCACAGATACAAACCATATACCAGTCATTTTAATGGAGTGTCTTGGAAACATCTGGGATTCCACGCACAACATGTTCTGTTTTGCTGTTGCACCAATTTCTAGAGAAACATTTCAACAGTAAGAATGATAAAAGCCTGTGAATACTTGGGAATGACTGGTGTGGCTGCTAAATGACTTCACAAATGGCAAGTCAAAACGCTGACTTAGAGACCTTGATCCTTTGTTTTGACCTCAAAAAGAGAATAAAAATCACTGGTACCATCTAAAATTAACTCTGCCTTCACTGAAAAGAATTTTTGATTCTATAGTACTTTTCTGAATACAGAACACGTGGAGAATGGAAACAGGCATATAAAACCAATATATAAACCCTAACAATGTTATCTGATCTTATCCATCTTTAATTAGACTACAAAAATAAACAATGCACTTTGTGGACTACTTCAACCTAAACAAAATTTTTGCATAGAGATTCAGTCTTACCTATGAATATTTGCACATTCCAGCAGTATTTCAGCACTGCAGTTTTTATGTCCGTAATGAACAAAGTCCTTCTCAATTTGAACCAATTTATTGTAAGATTCCTGTAGCATATGTGGCAACTGAGCAGACTCGACATTAATTGTCATATGATCTTGGGCAAAATGTATCTGAATCAGTGTTTTCCTAGGAAAAAAATTAATTACAAGACAGCATTCAGAAAGCACAGGCTATGTTTGAGAACAGACACATTTCTCTCTGCTTTCCTTTAAATTATAAAAAATCTATTAAAAGCCCCCTAGTTCTTAAAGTGTGTGTTTTACAAATTATAGTAGGTTCTGGAAAAAATCAAAATATTGCATTTTGAGATTGGAAATGAGGTGTGACTTGTTCCATGTATTTAATTATTGTAGTACCCAGCTCCAACGCAGACCTCTGCATAGGTAGATATACCTCCCACCTTCAGGTAACCTACACAGCAAACTATGCACAACAGGTTGTGGTATCTGAACTTGCTTCCCAACTTAACAGGGAGTAGGGCTACATATAAGAATGAAGAAATTGGGAAGGAAATTTAAATTTTAAAAAAAGCAAACTACCACATAAACCACTTAGAACAAAAATATTTTGTAATCCACAGAATGTGCCACAGTAAAATAAGGAAGCATGGTAAAAATCACACTTATTTGCAATCTAGGTGCATATTAGAGGCTGGGAATATTTGAATGAAGAGACAAGTACCTGGCTTCAAGGGATGCAATCATAAACCCCAGCTCTGCCTGTCTGCCAGGTCTCTTCAGTAATGTGGATCTGAGCACATTTACAGTGTGTCCCAGAATCTCACAAGCCTGCAGGCAACACCAGAACTTTCAGAATTCTATTTTAAATGTCTACATATAACATTAAACATTTAGAAAGCTCAAATTTTGCACAGAACACATTAATGATCTTTCCCCAATATTCCCCAACTGGCTCTTGATAACTGTAAGTCTAGAAAGTCTGAGTTATGATCATACTTAGACATTTTGATGATCAAGTGAATGGTGCACGTACACACAAGGAGGGAAGATGGAGCCAGACTCATCTTGGAGACACAGAGCAAAAAATAGTAAATGTGAGTTCAGTCCAAATCAAAATAATCCCTCCATACAACACAGACTTGCACACCCTATCAACACAGGGCAGATCATCACAGACACAAGACTGTATTTACACTAAAACTCATGCAAGTTAAGGGCTGGATATTTTAATGTCACAGGTCAAATAGGAAAAGGCTTTTCTAAAAAAATATATGTGCTAGAGTATATGTTCCAGAATCCAGAAACAGTATTTGTAAAAGTATTAGGAAAAGAAAAAACATACTAGGAAATAATATTGAAAGGTATAGTTTTTAATAAATATGGAAAATAAATACACCAGTGTTAACAGAACTGTCTGAATACAAAAGCATTCTAATCAAGAGAATCAGATCTCTGGGATTTTGTCACACATGCTACATTATAATTGCTCTTATTTCAGTAGAAGGATATAGTGAGATTAGGATATAAGAACATCCTAAACTTCTGTGGGTAAAATCTTATTCCTAGTGGCCTGCATGTGTTTGGAATCTGTAATTAACATTTGTTCAACACAGACAAAACAACATTAACTGCATTTAGCATCTAATTTTCCTTTTATTAAAATGAAAAGGCTACAATATTTCACTGAGAGGAACCATTGCTGAAAAAAACCCAAAACACAACCTCCAAACCATAAAACTTCCTTACCATTCTCTGTTTTCCTTCCCCCTCTTCCTCTAGAATTGCTTCTATCAGACTAAGAGTACTGTTGTACCAGAACTGCTCGTTTCCTCCCAGAAGCTGTGCTTTCTCCAGGAGTGCTTTAGCTTGTCTGTGGTTCCTTTCCAGGTTAGCCAACACAGCCAGTAAGTACAAGCACCTTGACACATCAGACAGGGCCCTCAATTCCTACACAGAAGGATATGTGATCCATATACCAAAATGCACTACTGCCATTCATATTTGTCTGTCTGTATTTTAAACTTACAGAAATAAAAAATGAATGGTATTTCCCCAATTAGCTGTTGAATTTCTTAGTTACACCTTGTATTACTTCTTTTTTCCAAAACCATGGAGTGTGTACTTTATATGAAGAACTTCAAATCTACTTCACATTTCATTATGTTCCCCTATATTCTATCCCACAAGTCAATTAAGCTATTTTACTGGTATTGTTTAGTATGTATAAATCTGCTAATGTTTGTCAGCATATGATGAAGAAATGTGGTGATGAAAGATGTTTTTGTGAACTGGTATGTAGATAAACTAGAGATCCAGTGAACTCACTATAGTTATAAGCTATATAACCAGTAGTATATAAAGGACAAATACAGTATAAGATTTGTATACTAGCATACAGACATACAGGGTACTAGTAAGAAATAAAATTATTGTCCTCCCTAAGGTATTTTTACCTTTTCTCTACATACAATACTTAATTAATGCTTTAAAAAGAGGCATGTATTATTACTGAATATTATTCATATATTATTATTCAAAATATTCACGACTATGCTAAACATACATAGGCAGCTTTTACTTACATGAGAAATATTATTACACAAAATAATAGGATAACAACTACATTTTTTAAAAAGTAAAGGATTTGCTGCAATAATTATGTTTCAATAACATGTATAAGGAAGCACAGTGCTATAGTGGAGAGGTGGATACAGGGAAAAGACCTGATATGTAAACCCTCCATTGTATTGAGATGATGCAGGTTTGTTTGGTGGAACACACAGATACTTTTTTCAGGTCTGCCAGAATTCCAAGGCATAATTTCAGTTTTACCAAAACACAGTTAGCAGTAAAACCATAATGAAGTTCAAAATGAAATAAATAGACTTTCAAACGATCAAAATGTCAAGAGGATGGAGCTGAACACCCCCTTCTCTTCTGAACAAACCTTGAACATCCTCTACCTATGCGAACAAACAAGGTTGGGATATACCCGTATCCTTCAAGGCCACTGCAAAGCAGACAGAGATGCTAACACTACTCCATGAATTTAAATAACCTCAGGCAACTCCCATAAAGTTGGACTGAAATGCCATATATTTAGATGTACATACTATACATGTAAAAACTTAAAATTACATCGGTTTGGGATGGGGGGAGAACATTTATTTTTGTAGTTTGATTATTATTACGAGGAATAACTGCGTCGAAATGAACATTTTTTTCTCCATATTTTATTAATGTTTCTTTTTTCATTTAGTTTTTATTGTACCTGAGTTGCAGCATGGGCCTCTGCAAGCAGAAGTCTTGCTGGTTGATACAAGCCAAGCTGAATTAGTACATCAGCTTTTTCAATCCACAAGGAAGGGAAAGAAAGTGCGCTCAGTCCTTTTCCTGTTGCTGCATTTAACTCAAAAAACTGAAAAACAACAAAAGTATTACACCACCATAAATTTCAAAACTAATGTAGATGGAATATAAATCGTTATTAACTATTGTACCCCACAGTCCAGCTCTGCTTTCTAACTTGGAAATTCAATGTTATTTTATTTTATTGTGAGTTTATTGTGAGATTTGGATTCTATAATCCTCAAAAGGCATTCAACTAGTAAGCACGTACCATTAAAACTGATTTTAGGACAGATTAACTACTTCAGATATGCTACTGTCACAAAGAGGTCTATTCTTGGTAATAACTAAAACTCAAGGAGAAAAACTACTTACAACAGCTAAAAGAGGGGACCGGAGAATGATTAGTAATTAAAAAAGAAAGGTATTTTATACGCACAAGAACAGAAAAAAACATACAAAGAGCAAAATTATATGACAAAAGTAAGGACAGAATTGCCATAATAAAGAGGAAAGTCAAAGTAAGCTTTAAAAAAATAAGTAAGGCAATTATTTTCCTAAACAAGAGACAGAGCTGAAATATTTGCATGCCTTTAAAACGATATGTAAGATGAAGCAAAAGAGTTTGTGGAAATGTAAGGGAGAGAGAAAAAAGAGAAAAAATGAGACCAAGAGTGAATACAGCATCTTTTTTGCTTCTCAGTCTTCTCCACTGGTTTGCATTAATCCCAAAATCCATTTATAGGAAAGCAGTTTTACTTTGTATGAAAGAGATTATTTCTTGTTCTTGTTCTTCCACTCTTATTCTTCCTCAATACAAATAATGTGCCAGGCAATCCCAGCTCAGCTTCAGCTGATGCCTGCCACCAGAATTTAAGTAGCATACATTTTTAATAATTTTTGTGTTCATGTATTTTTCAAGTATTACCTAAAAACAAACCAGCAAGTGTATTTTTAAAAAGTGAAGAGTAATTTAGTATAGAAACTGAAGCAGAAATAAAAACCTTTTCACTTGAATTAAGGATATTCTCATCCCTACTAATATTCAGCTCAGCATTTCCAGAAGATGTTTTTCTTTCTTCTGTTTCTGTATGTACAGTTTTTGATTTTTTCAGTGCAATCTCTTGCCTACACCTAAATCACAAGAATGAAAAAGTAAATTCAAATATATTTTAGAAAACATCTCATAATGAAGTATTAGTGTATTAGGACTCTTCATCACATACTCATTCTGTGGACAGACACACAACAATCACGCACAGAAGTTTTGGGCACAACTAATATACCAAAGTTGTGTTCAGAGATCATGTTTTTAAATATTTCCCCCCCAACAGCAGTTATCAACTGTAAGGAAAAAAGTCCCAACTAAATACAGCCTCTGCAGTGAAAATACATACATTGCTTGTTCCAAATCACTAATATGTGTTTCTCCAGCAGCTCTCTCATGATACACAGATGCCTGACTCAATTTTAAATCTGAACATATCAGGGCAATTCTAAAAATAAAAAGAAAAATGTTTAAGAAACAATCAAAATCCTTCATATATAACATCATATAAACACATTGTATATAAAGAGCATACATTCCACATTTGTCAATCCTACCTTCTCATGTCATCCTACCTCCTTTTAGTCTTGTAAGACAGTAACCCAGTAATAAATTGGCAGTACAGATAAACACATGTATTTGTATATATGAATGTTTATCCATTCTGTTCTGTGGGCTTAGTTTCAAGCATTTTAAATATGCAATAAGTGACATTTTGCAAATGGTCGGAAAATAAGCAAACAATTACTGCTTGTAACTGCAACTTATTAAGCAAACATTATTAAATAACTTTGAAAAAAGCAAAATAAAGTGTTTTAACTAAAACAGCAAAAAAATTTCTATTGCTTGCTTATTAAGTATTTTTAAAGCAAAACTTTTAGGGGTGATCATCCATAAAAAATAACATCCTTTTGGTCAAAAAAGCAAATTTCCGTAAAAATGCACTTAATTAGGGAAACTTCTTTGTGCCTTTAAGCTAGAGACAAGATATTTTTGTTGCAAGAACGGAGCCTGGTTTTGAATACTTAATAGGTAATACTTTTATTGAAACTCTTTTGGACTTTGTTTTTTTCAGTTAGGTGACAATAAAGTATTTAAAAAATCATTCACATGGAAGTGGACTGGCTTCATATTCTTGTACACTTTCCACATGGAGATAATGTTTAGTAAGAGACAAACTTAGTGGCTTTTAATTCCACAAACTGATTCATCAAAATTCTACTAAAATGCATAAAAAAAGAAATTAAATAAAAAAACCCCACAAATATAAAAGTTACAAAAACCCTTGTTACTATTTAGCGAAATATTAATGGATAGTCCACTCCATTCAGTTTCTCTTCTATTTAAAATAAATAAAGGATACAAACCGAAGGTGATAGAGATCAGACAGACTTCTACATTCCACAACTTCACTAGCAATAACTTCAGCTAGTTGAAAGATGGGAAGAATCAAGTGGGGGCAAAAAATCTTCTGTAGTTCTTTAGATAAAAGATCCATAAAATACAAAGTGCAAGTCTGAAAAGAAATTTTTTTTATTCAATCAGTATAAACATAATTTTGTAGAAAATAACTTTTAAATTAATGACAAGAGTTTCAGTTTCAAAATAAACCCCAAAAAAGGTCCAAATAAACTTTCACGCTGTGAGAGCAACGAGGTACAGAGAAAGCCAATGAATTTATTCTGGAAGTCGAGTGCATTTCATGCAGGGGACAGACTAACATGTTCTGAAGTATTAATGACTCCTATGACACAAAAGCATTTTGGACAGATCTCTGAACACACACAGACAGAAAAACAAAAATGCAGCATAGTTTTCTGGTACTAATTTTCCCCTAAATAATAAATGCCCTAGAATTTTGAGGAGTATACTTACAGGTTTGGGGAAATTATCCCAGTTAATACCAAAGCTATTTGTATTCTGTTTAAAAGCGTCTCTGATTTCATTGGGACAGTCATACAGGGCCCATTCTTCCACATTTGCTGGTAAGGAATCAATTTTAGGCTTCTCCTTTGCAACAAAAACATCGAGCTATGATAAAAACCAAGGACACTTATGAGGTCAAATTAACAATCTTATTGGTATTAAATATTCAGCTAAAAAATAAACACATTTGTTTAATATCCTTTCAAGTTTTGTTGGATTTGGGGGGGTTTTTTTTGGATCCCTACACTGTGGGTTTTACAAAACAACAGTATCTTGAGCAATGCAATAATCAACAAAAAAGTATTTATGAATTCTCGACCTGTAAAGTCTGTGCGATCAAGTGTGAAGTTATGATACACAGACACACAAAGAAATTCTGCACAGGTTGTGAGAGTCTGTCTAGGAAAGCATCTGAACTATTTACCATATGAGCCCAGGGAAACATCTCTCAGAAGGAGAGGAGTGTTTTAATTTCACAGGAAAATGGGTCTTACTTCTTTCTTTTTGCCCTTCTCTTTTTTAGAAGGAGATTCTGACTTCAGTTTCTGAGGAGCTGTAGGTTGTGAAGACCTTGGTGATGCTTTTGTAATAAGTCCTGATGCTGGCAATGATACCTAGACAGTCAAATAATTTCAGTTAATTATTTTAAATTTGCAATAATAATGTGACTTTCTAGTAACTGTTATTGTCCACTGCAAGTCACTATCTGCAGCTGTTAACAACTGTCACATATCATGTTCTGTTTGCATAAGTTTTCTTCAGAAAACAACAATTTCAGAGACTCCTGGTTGCTGTATTATTTGTTCAAGCATTTAGGACGATCACTCCAATGCAATTAAACAGCAGAATTGTTAAAGATGACACCATCCCTGTGATAAACACTACTGCTACTCTTTTTTAACCTCTATGGCCGCAAATTCAATTCTTTTGTTTTAAACTGCTAGTCTAGATAGCCTCATGTTCTACAAGGAATGGATTTCATATAATAGTAACCTGCAAGACTGCAAGGAGTAATTTTGTTCTCCTTCTGGATTAGTCTTCTACAATGCTACTAATGAATGTTACACAAAATAAAATTTCTAAATATTTAAGCATAAGAAAGAATTAATTGAAAATTTCTCTGCGCATGTAATAGCAGAGCTCTGATCTTACCTAAAATTAAAAAAAAAACAAACAGGAAAACACATTCATTTCAGATGACGTTTCACTGGAGGAATCAAGAATAAAATACAAAATGTGAATCAAAACCTAATGCTGGATACTGCACAAAACATGAAAATTTCAAATTAAAACTAAAATGTCTTTTAAAAAGTCAGAAGCAGATGATTTAGCTTTGATTATTCAGGTTCTCAGAGAACATTTTAAGATCTTCTACTGAGTTATTTATGGAGTCCTAACACTTTAGAGAGTCTGCTTTAGAAACAGATGTCTGCAGTCAAGTCTGCTTCACTTTGTACTCCCAATCCAAGGTGTCCTGGAGTACTTTAATTCTTTTCATACCACATGGTTAATCTTAATTGTCCTTCGACTGACAGTGACAGCAGCACCAGCTCTTTCAGTTTTAGTTTTAACAGCTTATTCAAACAGTAGTACTCCCTTCAGATCATTTTTTCTCTAGTAGGACACTCAGTCAAGTTTAGGATGTTTAAAATTATGCTTGTGTAAATCTGAAAATATCAATATTCAATTTTTATTTTTCAAATTCCTGTCTTCCATCACATTAAACTGATTTCACAATGAAATCTTGACCATAATTACCACAATACTGGTGATGTATTGCAGACTTTTACACCTAACTGGAATAAAATTATGCACAAGCTATACCTTACCAATTCAGTTGATATCTCCCAACTAAGACCGTTTCTATAATGATTTGTTGCATTACTATTACCAAGTATCTATTTAGTCCTTTAAAAGATTTACTTTATTTAATGTATAATTGTTTTCCTATGGCTGCTGTGATTCTGAATAGCCATTTCAATTGGTCATATCTATGAGAAATTAAATAGATTTAATTTGTAATGTTGTAACAATGAGAAAGTAACTGGAGAAATTAATGAGTGAACACAATTGTTTCAGTCATATGACAGCCCTTTTGATTCAATTTTGTGAAGGCCCATCTGAAATCGCTGTTCTTCAGAAATGCCAGCAATGTCTTTGGTACATATTCTGCCACTATTAAGATTCTTTAGCAAATTAAAAATACACCATTTTAGAACCTATCACACAAAATGTATGACTGTACTCCAGAGAAACACTGGGCCACTGCTTTTATCCCTCCTGTCTCTTCCTTATTTTCCCATGATAAACAATTTTCTTGTTTATTTCCAAAAGCTGAGAAAATACACTAATGTCACCATAAAATTGAAAACTCCAAAGATATAGTTAAAACATCAAAAGAGTAGCTGGTATCACAATTATATGAGAAAACCTGAAATAGACTGGCCACATTAAAACCCAACCCACCGTCTGATCTCGTCCAGTCTCACCTGCCAGATGCGGACGATACAGGCACAGGCCAGCAAACAGTGCTGCTGATGGCAAGGAGAACCAGGACCAGAAATTACAGCCAGTAATGTCTGTGCTCTGAACAAAGCTTCCAATTGTTTAATATTACTCAAATCCTCCAAATTAATTTGGGGCATGGTATCATTTGCTCCACTGTCCATCTTTATGTTTTCTGTAGGTAAAAATTCTGGTTCGGCAGTTTTTTCTGTTAAAATAAGAAAAAAAGCAAACACATGCTCACAATGGCAGCATTGCAAAAATGTATTCAGAAGTATAAATTTCTGAATTGAAAATGAAAATATTAATGGGAGAAAAAGAAAAATGAAAATCCATCTACTGAAGATGTTCTTACTATTACGATGTAGTGCTACTTGTACCATGCTTTCAATCAATAATGTAACAGTTATGTTTATTAAATTATGTAAGCCTGATAGAGAAATGAAATCCACATAAGGTGGATGATCTTTCGAGGTTCCTTCCAACCTGGGTTGTTCTATATTTGAATCTAGTTTTCCTTATTATATTATTTCAGTTTCCACTAAAAGCCTTGTAAAAACTTTCTCTGAACCAAAGTGGTGTAAGAAGGTCAGTAATCATAAGCAACCAGGTAGAACTGGATGAGAAGATCATTAAAGAACTAATACAAAGCTTAAATCACCTTAGGACTGTAAAAAAACCCCAACAGAACCACTAACAGAAAAGTATGAACAGAATATTGCTACTGTGACTTCAACCAAATGTGTGATACTAGAGACACTGCACATTTCTCTTTCTCAATGCAAACACCAGAAGTACTTGTCTGAATGATTTCATCTATCCACAGAAAAATAAGAGCAGTGCAAATGTTCATCAGTGCCACACAGGACAGTGTTGTTCCAGAAATGAGATACTTTTTTCCCCAATTGAATAGTGGTGTATTCTATCAGAACAGGTCACTGAGGCCCTACTACTGCAAGTGGACACAAAGTAAAAGGACCAAGAGATTTTGACAGTTACATAAGCAGCTGAAAGCACTCTTCCCTTTGAAAGTCAGTTTTGAAAAACCAATGCTAAGATGCTTGACAAAGCCAAGTCAAGAGCAATGAACCCAAGTCTTGGGACAGAAACTGTTTCTTGCAGTTCCATCTGTCCCTCCATGAAGATGTACTTGCAACAGACTGCCCAGCACTGCCTTCTGGAAGCATCTCACAGCTCAGGAACCCCCATGTCAGAGGGGAGCAGTATCTTACTACACCAACAGGCTGAGGAGAGGTCTCCATGGCACAGCACAGAACCCACAGGTAACTGAAGCAGCACTGACTAAAGACAGTGAATGTAAGAGAAAATACAGGCAAGCTGGTGCCACTCTTCATGATAACTAAGCTGTAAATTTAAAATACCCTTTGCATTTGCTGCTGAGAAATTCCTCTGGAGGAGAAACACCTATCACATACCTCCCTCTTGTGAGGATTGCATCGGGAATTTCATACGTATTAGGAGATCTACTGCCCAGTGCAGAGGTTTAATAGCATCGTTGAGGGGAAACTGATTACAATATAACCATTCAGCAAATTCCATCAGGTAATCAACACTCTGCAATTCATCTCCTTGTTTCTATAAAAGTAATAAAGGAGGAGTTAATTTATATTTGTTAATGTATGTTTTCAAAATGATATTCTAAAGTTTAATGTAATCTGAACAGAAGCAAAAAATAGTACTTGACAGTGTGCAGTTTTATTGGCTTTACATAATCAGTTATGATAAAGAGAATGTAAGAAGAAAACTCCGCCAATTAATTCTTTGTTTTATTAAAACTCCTTGTTACTCTTAGATACTTTTCTTTATCAGGACTCAAATAAAATTTTCTGGATACAAAGACTCAACCATACAGAGTTCTCCTATTGAAGAGCTATGTCAAAGTTATAAAAAGGAATGGTCAAATGCATGGCTCCCCTACCAGTTCAGTTCTATACCTCTCACAACTTGCACTCTCATGAATCACTTGAGAAACATCCTTCCATCAGCATGGAAACAAACAGCAAGAACTGACAAACCTGTGAAGCACTGATGGCATTTTGGAAACAGCTCAGCTGTCCAGCAGTACTTCTGGAGACTGTCGCCAAGTGACGCCACATCTGTGGCAAATACTCTTCGCTTTCACGACTGATTTTCTGAATGGCCACCATAAAACTGCATCCCAATCCTGCCCTCACTGTAGCCATGTGTTTGAAAATCAGGCTAGAAAAAGATCCAACAAATTATAAATGACTTGCAGCTGTACCTGTCAAGTAACTCTGTGAATAAGATAGATATACTAGTTCATATCAGTATAGTACAAAGATGGAAAGTTTGTAAACTGTCATAAAAGGGGATAAAACCCTGAGCCCAGATAAGATTATGTAAACAGAACCTTGGATAATTTAGTTTTCATTTAATGTAAATGGGTTTGCAGTTAGGAAAATTAAAGTTTGTGCTATATAGCCACCTTTCATGCATTTATTTCCTTGGAAAGTAAGATATTACTTATATACAAGTTTTAAAAAAATTAAATTTAAAATACTATCAGATTAATGACAGGAAGCACTGCCTATGCATGTCTTTTTCACTGAAAAGACAAAACAGTGTTTTCTGTTGTAAGAACAGACAGGTTGATAAAAAGTAGTAATACTTTCCCAACGTAAAATAAAAAAATACTCAAGAGTTTTGTAATTCTCAAGAATCGAGATGCTTAATTTAATAAAAATAAGTCAACCAACTTACAGCTTGTGTCTTGTCTGAGGCAAAACTTGATTAGCTTCATCCAGGACTTTTAGTGCTGTCTCCCAATCAGCTTTATCAGCATATATGTGAAATAACAACCCATATAAGGATATTCTTAATGTCAGATCTTCCTCAGTACCTTTGAAGTATATTCAAATTATTTATTAATATATTGCAGAATTACAATAATGGTATTACAAAATACTGGAGTTTCTTTTATTACCAGATCAAAAAAAGGAAGAACATGCCTGGGAGAAAGCTTTCAACTGATAACCCAATACGCTGAAAATCCTTTGTAATCCACTGATGCAAAGGCCACATAGCTTTCTCTTCCTAAAGAGACAAAAAAAAAAAAAAAAGCCCTTTATCTTTCAGTTATATCTTTAAGGATTACTGAACTCTCATCTGTAAACCAATCCATACGGTTAATACGAACTACTAATCTGTAACTTAAATAGCTGCTTGAGCACATAAAAGTTACAACCATTTCTCCAGAGTGAGTCATCTAATACAAACCCAATACAACAATAACCAGTCTCAGTAATATTCAATCAGTTACACTGATTAAATAACATGAAACTTTGAGGCACTCTCAGAGAATCAGAGCAGCTGAGGTTGGGAGAGACCCTCTGGAGCTCTCTAGCCTACACCTCTGCTCCAGGCTTTACCTGTGAAAATCTGACTATCACAATTCTCATCCAAAGGTAGGAGACTTGTTAACTGTTTTGCTCTGCTCTACAGCACAGTTTTGCATCTTCAAAGATAAATTCATTATCTTGTTTCAAAAGCAGATCCATGTATGACATGCTGACCACTGAATACATGAAGCATGATGCTAATAAATTAACTGAGCTACACCCACAACCTTTGGATAAATACTACATTAGCATCATCAAAGATTTATCAGATTTGATCAAAACATCATTTACTTCCATAAAGGCACAAATCTTGTTGCTGCTGAATTGGACAGATAGAGTTTGCTGGATGGACTGTTACATGGATAAGGAAGAGGCTGGATGGCTGCACCCAAAGAGTCACTGGCTCAATGTCCAAGTGGAAACCAGTAACAGGTGGTATCCCCCAGAGGTTCTTATTGGGACCAGTATTGTTTAGTTCATCGCTGACATAGTCAAGGGGGTTGAAAGCACACTCAGCAAATCTGCTGGTGACACTAAGGCGAGTGGTGAGTTCTCTGACTAGAGGGAAGGCATGTCACCCAGAGGTGACAGCCCTCAGCAGTGGGCCCAAGGGAACCTGTGAAGTTGAACAAGGTCCTGCACCTGTGTCAGGGCAAACCCCACTATCAGTGCAGACTGGGGAATGAACAGACAGCAGTCCTGCAGTGAAGGATTTGGGGGTATTGGTGGATGAAAATCTGGAAATCTGCTAGTATATGATCCTCCAGATGTGACTGTATTTTAAAATTGCCTAGTTAGCCTAATCAAGGATCACTGGAGAGCAGTTCCTGCCTCTTACAAGGGTTACCACAGTGTATATATAATTTAAAAATTTGGTAACTCCAGAAATAATCAAATATTGAACACTCTGTCTATAGAAAATATTTTTCCTAACTATTATCTGTAGTTACTCACTTCTAACTCGTAAGAATTACTAACATTTTCAGACATAAAAGATCTGTGCTACCTATAACTGTAAACTTTCATTATCTGCATTAAAGTTTTGCTTTTTAATACAACTTACTAAGGATTCACACAGAAAATACTCTGTGGCGGTGAGTTAACTATATACACATAATTAATTCCTTTTTATTGGTTTTGCATATATCCCTAGAAATAAATGAAACTTTAGGACTGTGCTTATGGGCAGCTACTGTTATGTATCTAAACACTGCCAAAGTTCCATTAAGCTTACAACCTTCACTGTGCTTTCAAGTACACATTGTACTCATAAGTTTCTACACCCCCAGAATAAGGAGACCATTCATCATCTCTGATTATTTGTGGTTTATACATGGCTCGAGGAAAAATCAAAATAAAGTTTTCTATTTTTGCACTACACTGCTTGATGATCTAAGATGCAGACTCTTATTTGTAGCAAAGTCATCAACAATTCCTTCAAGCACTAATTGAAATTGTGGCCATGGAAATGCACAGGAAAACTCACACAGACTTCACTGACATGTAAATCAAATCTAGAAGGAGAAATGGATCAGTTCCATGGAGTTCTGAAGTAAGAAAAGTTGTAAAAGTGTATGGATGTTTCAGTCTGCAGAAGGAAGTTCACATGGTGAGATATGCTATACAACACACATCACCTACATATTTCTTCAGGGGGATTACTTCTTTGGATTACACATGCTGTTCAGAACCACCAAGTATTTAATTTTATCACAGACTCCCAGCACAGCCTAAATTATAACTTCTTCCTACTGCCAAAGTGCTAAATAGTTTGTTAAATACATGAAGATATCCAAAGTTAAAATTCCCTTTTGCATGTAGAAGAAATCTGAGTCTGCAGGTAGGGGGAATTTTAATTTAGTAACTTTTTTTTTTTTTGAGTTAGTGTTTCAGCATCTATTAGCATAATTTCAGGAAGTGACTTTTTCCTGGATTTTCAGCATTTTCTAAACATTCTCTTCTGTAAGCTTCACAAAGTAAAACACTACAGTGAAAATCACAGAGCAAATTACTTTGCAGAAAACTGTTGTGAGTTTGACAATTGCCTAAAACCATAAGAACCATCAAATGCAACAAAAGAGTATGTGAGTCCCTCTAGGTGTAACATGTGGTATGTGAATGCAGGTAAGAAACCATAAATGTGTTTATGGCAAACAAGTCCCCTTCCCCTCTTAGGAAAGGTATCTTGACATTTCTCTACCATCAGCGCCAATCACTAAACACAAGCACAGTTAACAATACCTATTAGAAATTCTTACCTGTTTATTTTTAGATTCTGCTCTAATGATATTCTTAAGAATTATTTCAGTAGGTTCTTTAAGATGTTCTCTGTCACGTGGAGAGCTCAGCAAAGGTAAACATGCATTCCAAAAGTGTCTTGCTGCAAACATCACGAGGGAATAATTTCCTGCTTCACCTGCATACCTGAAGAAAGAGAAGTACAGCTTAATGAGGGAAAACAATCCCACTTTAGCCAAAATAAAAGATTTTATTTCTACAAATATTTGGGTTTACCTGATCTACACACCACCATATGTAATCTCAGCAATGAGAAGTTAGCATATGAGCTTCATACAAAAGCTTTTTTCCATTTTTATATACTGAACACCTTCACACATTCAGAAGTAGCAATAAGTATCATACTAATGACTTTACTGTGTTTCTGTATAATCTTAGCTCAAGAGCATTCATTAAAAATAGCAGAAATCTACTTAAGATGTTGTCATTGGAATAATATTTTTTTTGGTTCCTATTATGTTAATTTCTCATTCTAAAAAAACATTACAAAATAGAACAAAACAATTATTACCATGCCATGGATTTTGCTTAGCATAGTGCCACTCCCTCACATGAACATGCCCCAAATGGCTCTGGCTGTATTCAAATTGCTTTGAGCATATTTAATGCAAAAGTTACTCTGAATTCATAAAATTTAATAATCCTCCAGATTGTGATACAACACAGTACTCAGCTGAGTGAGCAAAAGCTTGGACATGTAGTGGAAAATTATGCATTGATATAATAAAATCAGCAATTGAATAGTTCTACTATTTTAAAAAAAAAGCAGTTTTTTGAAACTGGCAATCTGATCACTCTCTAGAGAGAACCATTTAGATCACATTTAGACTCTTGCAGCCAGTTCTAGGTCAGCCAACACATACCAGACACAGATAAATCACAAGGAGGTCAGTGCAGGGCCACCAAGGTGATCCAGGGACTGGACTGCACCGCACTTATCTTGAGAAGATGGTCAGGTGAAGAGTTGGTGTTGGGGGACTTAATGAGAAGTTTCTTAATAAGCCAACAAGGTTACTGAGAAGCACCAGTCAGGCTCTTCCCAGTGCATGGCAGGACAAGCAAGAACAGGCATAACTAAAAATAAGAAAGGTTCAGCGTGTGTACATGCAGAGATACCCCCATGGGTACAGCCAGGCAGTTCAGCAGGTCACTCACAGAGGTTGAATGTCTCCACTCATAACCTGACTGGACAAAGCACTGGGCTGACCCTGCTTTGAGCAGGACTCTGGACTAGATCCTTTCTGAGGTCCTGCCAACCATGCTCTCTCATGATCCTATGACACTACAAGATCAGCTACATGGAAAGTAGTTGATAAATTTACTCAAGTGTAAAAGTTTCTCAAATCCTTTGTTAAACATTTCAACTCATAACTATTTTGCTTTTTATCAGTCTTGGGAGAAAATATGCTGATCCCCAAATCTGTAATCAAATTTTAGATCTGTTTTATGTTAGTCTTCTCTCAAAAGAAAACATACCTGGCACTCTGAGCAAAGGCATTTGATGCTGCTACTCGCAGATGTTTTCTTCCAGACAAATTTTCCATTATGCTCTGTCCTTGCATCCAGGCAGTAGTGCTTAACATTTCTTGTTTCACTCTGTTACCTAGCCTGCATAAAGGCAAATACTTCAACAAGTGCTAAGTCTTCCAGGCTACGACCATTTCATTTCCGATTAATGATGTTTTCAAGCTTCTACTATATAGATGTCCCTTGCTTTGGAAGTTACAAATGCTTCTACTGAGTTTTCTTTTAAGATAAGGACATATTTCAAAAACTGAACATTTCGTGAAAATATAGAATAAAATATATTTTTCACACCTCTAATGAAAATAACTGAAATCAGATTTTAAAAACTATTATCTATATTTAGCAAGAGAAGAAACTAGATTTATAGTTTTCTCCCCATGTTTCACTATCATGCATCAAACAAAATATTAGTCCAAAATTGAACTTACACAGTAAGCAATTAGATGGAAAGGAAAATCAGATGATTTTTGATGCTTTCTTTTGAAAAGGATAATGCTTATGTCTGGTAAATGACGCACAGGGCCCTGGAGAAATTGATATGAATACTATTCTATTACATTTAAAAGAAAACAATGTAGGTTTCAATGCTACACTTAATCAGTCAAAAATTAATAAGCAAATAAATTTGTTACCTTTGGTCAATAGTCACTTAAGTAAGAAAAGAAGAAACATAATTTGCAGGATTTTTTCAGGTCTTAGTTACAAATGCAGCCACGACCAGATGTGGACACTCCAGCTGCTCTGCCCTACCCTGTGTGAGAACTGGCAGCCGCGGTCTGTGTGCACGAGAGGGCACCAGTGCCCACAGCACAACTCAGCAACACGGTCAAAATCGACCTCTCTGTCCCCAGGCTGTGCTTTACCAGGAAACACTGAGCCTGTCTTCCATTTCTGGAAACAGCACTGACAATGCATGACTATATTTCTTTGTCAAACAATCAAACATTTCATTATTCATTACTTTGCAGATTGCTGGATGTGCAGCAAGTATACTCTCAATTTCTGTACAGTTCTGAAGATATGTATTTCATATTAAGATATCTTACTTGGTTCTACATGGATTTTTTTCCCCAGGCAGAAAACAACCACGAGTTTCAAAGAGCAGAACACTCTTTTTAATAGAGAAATTATTTTGCAGAAAAAAAAATTGAACAATTCGTTGTATCCAAACTCTTTCATGTTTATTTCAAACTTCCTACATTCCAAAAAATTTCTACTAAATGGAATTGACTCTCTCCTCTTCTGATAAAATTAAATTCTGCTTTTGCAGGAAATTATATAAAAAATAGAAGGATCAAAAGATATCACCTTTTTATAATAAAGGACTCCACCAACAGATTCATTTATATATGAAATCTTCTTATGTTTTTGGGGGTTTTTTTTCCCTTTGGAATCAAAAGTTCGAATTATCAGTTAAATAAGACACTGGGCTTTTAAAGAAATGGCTTACATTCCTATTGCACCCATATGTATAAGACCATAAAGGCTACCTGACAGCAGAGCCTGGAATACAGGAGCTGCTGTTACCTTCCATCACCCCCAGACCCATCCTGGCCCAGGAACTCTGTAGGCTCTTGGTGTAATACAGGCAGGTCAGCACTGGAAGCAATTGGCATCAGCAAAAGAACTTGTATGAGCTATTTTCTGCCTGGAGATTATAAAAGGGTCAAAATAGTATGATGCTAGAGATCATTTCAGAAAACCAATGCTCCCTGGGATGACACCCAAACACACGGATGGATGACCTGCTGACTTTCTTCTATAACAAACTTGATCTATCTTCCTGAACTGGGTCTGGCACCACAATCTGGATCTCCCACTGCCTTTTACTTTCACTTTAATCTCTAACTGTACAGCTTTTTTGTAAAAAAGATTCTTTCTGTTCTGGTTATGTGATCAGATGCATTTACCCTCTATACTCTTTCTCCAAAGCTTAGTTCAAGTATACCACTGTATCATGCAAAATGCCACGTACTTACACGTCATATTTCTTAGTATCTCTGTTGCTGACAGAATTCCCATCAGATTCCAAGATCCTTTTGCAACAAGTTGTCACTATTTCATAGTCATGTGATATGTATGCAAAATAAGTAAGTCGTGTCAGGGTCTGCAACTCCACTAAGGAATCTGACCAACTGCATTCTAAAGCCAGTTTCACTAACTAGGAGGGGAAAAAAGAAAGAAAAAAGGGAAAAAAAGGAAGAAAAAAAGAGTTTAAATTTCAGGGCTAGAGGAAACGGCCTCAAGTCATGCCACGGGAAATTTAGGTTGGATATTGGAGAAATTACTTCACCGAAAATATTGTCCAGCCCTGGCACAGCTGCCCAGGGTAGTGGTGGAGTCCCCATCCCTGGAGGGATTTGAAAGCCATGTGGATATGGCACCTGGGGACACGGGTTAGTGGTGGCCTTGGCAGTGCTGGGAATGGTTGGACTCAATGGTCTCATGAGGCTTTACAATAAGTTTTCTCCACAAGAAAAATGAAAGCTTAGAAGTATGGTTCTGTACAGAATTCACCTGCGCCCATGATGCTCATCCATTGGTTATAGAAACATTAGAGCAACATGGACATAATTCTAATGCTGGTATCGTAATGCAATCTGTTCTTTGGAGAAATGAAAATACTCTGTCACAAAAATCTTCTTCCTGTCACTAATATTTAACCTTTTGGAATGTTTTAACGGAAAGAATGGTCCAATAAAAGTTTCCAAATTATTTTTGCCTCCATTCAGAATTGAAACTGAAATCACATTTACAATATAAAAATTTTTAAAACTCAAGAACTAATTAAAAAAAATACCTCAGATAAGCTAGGAACAGTGAAATCCATGAGTCCCAAGCCATTACACGAATACATTTCCAGACCAATAAGAATTCTTGCCATAGGATTTTGTGCCTCATCATCATTCTAAGCAGAAACAAAAAATACTCATGGAGATTTTTTTTTGCAAGTCAATAATATTAAGAACATTAGTTGAGATGACAAGGTAATAAGTCCTTAAGCAAGTCCTCATCTCTATTGTGTCCTTGAAAAGGGGGATTTTATGTATTTATATATTTTTAATTAACATTGTGAACTCTGAACTACTACAGTTCCAACACTAAAAATCCCCATCAACAATACGATGAAGGTAGATTTCATATTTCATTGGGGGATTCCAGTTTTATAGACTGGAATTAAAATAAAAATATAGGAACAAAATATTGCTTTCCAACTTACTAGGTCTATAATCTATGCATAAAGAGGCCATAGTAAATGTTGATATAAATGTAGATGACTTTTCTTAAAATTTTTTAAGCCATTCAGGCTCAACAGTCATCATATAACATACACTACCATGGCAGCAAACAACAGAGGGTAGATTTAAGACATGTAGACCCATTGCTGTGCCCAATGTGAAAAATTTGCCATGTTCCATAAAGATTTATTGGAACTACAGCCAAAATTTACTTTCACATTGTATTCAAGTATATGAAAGAAAATATACATTGATAATTTCAGTCATTATTAAATGAATATATGAATTTAACTTTTTTTTGAAAGTTGCATTATTATGCAGGATTTCAGGAAAATCCTACCTCATCCTCAGTCCCAAGATTATGTCTGATCTGCTGCTGATTTAACTGTTTTGCTTTCACCCAGGTAGCAATGACCTGTTGTTGTGCAGCAACAGGGACTGTTCCCTTAGATGTGGTTCCAGTCATCACATCTAGGGCAAATTCACAAATCTAAAAACCAAGAAGAGAAAAAAAAGAAACCTGAAACACAGGAGAAATGTGGAAAGCTTCTTGTATGGAACATGCCATCCATTAGTTATTTTAAAATTATTGCACACACATCTCTAAGCCTGACAACATCCCCTTAGGTGAGTTCACAAGGCAAGTGGAAATAACAGCCCTCAGCTAGTAAGGAGCTCCAGTGTGTCCCTAGGGAGGATCTGTGTGGCAGAACTGAAAACATGGTGATGATGAAAAGCTTATTTTTTGCAAAAAAATCTGCTGTTGAATTTACAGGAATTGTAACATATGGCAGCAGAACAAAAGGAACTAAGAAAAAAAGGGGGTTGTACCTCTAGGGCAGCTTTGACGTCAGAAAGTCCACTAGGATCTACTAAAAGAGACTGGGTGACATTTGCCTTTTCCTGTTTCTTTCCTGCAGCTTTTCTGCCACTCTCTACTGCTGTATCTTCTTCTTTCTCCTCAGCAGGTTTTGGCTCTGGAATCCAAGGAATAATTAGGCCCCGAGCCAAAGCATTACATAACATTAGTAAAATCTCAGTACTTCTGTAGAAGAAAACAAAAATAAGAAGTGCATACTGCGTCAGATCAAAGGCAGGAATAAAGTTCATTGGTTTCAAGTAATAAGTATTACTTGAAAATCTAGTTTTTTCTTAGAAAGCAAAATTATAGATGTTGCAAAAAAATCTGGTCATTGGAAAAGCAGTTTAAATGGTTAAAGCTACAAAACCCACAATCAATTTTCATAGCTTACATCCATTTTTAAAGTTCTTTCTATAATTGAAGCTTCTCTTTCATCACAGAAAGAAACACCTAAAATACATATTTATGCCAAACATTAAACCATTACTTTTTATTAGTAAGGCTGCTATACATGAAAATAATAACTAATTTTTAAACAATTACCCTAAGCCAAGCCCTTCACATGGACCCATTTGTTTATGGTTATCATGCCAATCTGCTGCTGAGTTGGAGCTTTTAGTTGTTGGGGTTTTTTTAGAAAATATGAACTGAATTACAACTAAGAGATTACTACTGAGATATAAACTAACTTAAGTATCAAAATTAATAAACAGGTATTACCAGTCTTCACCTCTGCACAAACTGCAGTTTAGGTTTTGTTACCCAGTAGTGTTAAAAGAGACTCATTTGCTGCTGGTCCTTTCCCTGCCTAGTGCTGAGGTCATTGCCAACAATATGCTAAAATTTCCAGGATTGTGTCCCACAATCAAACTTTGACTGGAGCATCTCCTCTGCAATAGCAATCATTTTGCCACTGCACTCTCACTACAGCACCACATTTCTCCAAACCACTGTGGAATCTGTTCCTCTTTTTGTGGTTTATTAATGTGCAAATCCCCTTAATTTATTTAATTTTCTATTTTCTCTTACTTCAGAACCAGTAGTAACCACCTTGCTTCTATTAGAAATATTTACAACGAACTGTATTTACAATATAGGTCAACTTCAGAGTAAATGAAAATAAACACCACATCCTGAGCTGTCATGCAAACTCATAGTCTAAGCAAATTCTCCCAATTTTCTGACTAGCTTAACAAAATGCTATTTTCACTTGCATACTCCACAATGAAGAGAAATTAATATTGATTGGTCTAAAGTTAATACAGCTTACAGTGTATAGTAACAGAGAACAAAGAGAAAGGATTCAAATGTACTTCTCACAACAGAAAATTAAATTTACCTTCTGAGCTATGCTATATATACCCAAGTCCTTCCACTACTAATGAAAGCCACCAAGAAACGTCTTTCACAGCACAACGTGTTTTAGTAAAAAAAGAGCATATTCATATCCAAACATCTAAATTTACCCATTGTATCCAACAGTCTTGATGGCTCCAAGCAGAGTCTGCAGATACTCAATGATTTCCCTCTGTCTTGCTGAAGAAATCAGATGTCTGTTGTAATTTAAGATATACACTACAGCATTGTGCACAATCCAGGCTTCATTCAGCTGTTCTCCTATTTCAGCTGCACGCTGGAAGTTTTCCATAGCATACTGAGACAAGGAGTCTATCCATAAACTATAAAATTAGTATAAAGAAGCTGTTATTCTAAAGCTTCAACGTTAGAGGGAATTATATGGTAAGGTTAAATATGCAGTAGTACATCTGAATCAACTACAAGAACAAAAGTTTAGTTACTTTTCAGTTGTATGTATTAAGTCCTCATCCACTGACTGATATTTTACTTGGATGAGAAGATGACTCAGTAAAAGAAACAGTATCAACATAAAATGAACCATCTCTGACACTCAAATGTTATTAGTTTTACAAAAGGTGTCTGTGGTTCACACACGTGATGGCATTGCCCCCAAAAGTGCTAGAAATACTTAAATATCCATGGCAGGGCTCTACTTGGATATAGATATAAGTACATTCCAAGTTCCACTCAGGAGTTGAAGACACACCTTTTGTACTTACAACTGCACGTGTTCTTGCACTCAAAGGAATTTACAGGTGCTCTGAAATGTTGTATTCATTTTTAATAGAGCAGATATCTTTTTCATAGTCCATGTGACAACTTTCTTTCAATAACTTTATTTTCTTTTTTTTTTTAGTTTATTATCAAATTGTATCATTACTTAGAAAAAGCAGTATTAAAAATACAGTCTTGAATGACCACACAGAATGGCCACAGTTACAAAGTCACAAAGCAAAAGCCCAAACTGACACTGGGTATTACTGTGTCAAGAATGGTACAGGACACAGTAGAGCAAAGTGCTTTTTTTCCTATGGGTTTTTAATCTAATTAGGTAAACTCAAAAAAAAGCTGGCAGCAAATTTTGGAACAGAATTCTCATCTTCTTTGCCCCTTGCCTCTGATCAGTTCATAATTTGTCTTGTTTTATTGAACATCTGCAAGCAGACAGAGTGAGAAACTTTACTTAATATTCAGACTGAATGAACAGACCCAGGGACACAACCCTGCCACCCTGCTCTCTCAGGACATAATCACTGCCACAACAAGGCAAGCATCAGCACAAATGTGAACAGCAAAGAGTCAAAGTGTCATTTCAGAATTCTCCCTCCTCTTCTCCTTTGCAAGGAATAATTGTGTGAGATCAGAAGAAAACAATACTTCCTATATTGTACTCTCTCATTTCAGCTGATTGGAGGGAACAGACAAGATCTGCAAACTGAAATAATTCATTGTATGCATTCAGTACGATGAAAACATTGTAGTTATAGGAGCTATAAAGCAAGGTAAAGTTTTCTTTATTTGAGAAAACATTTTTAAATATAAAACTTAATTATCTAAATGTTGATATAGACAGATTTAATAGTTTTTAAGCTTGGAATACTAACTTCTGGTTCCAGAGAAATAAACGCTACATGAAAAAGAAAACCCACACTCCAGAACGAAAGTAAACAAAAGAAAAATTATGTCAAACTATTTTCTTAGATCCTTTTTCCATTACCACAACTACTTACAAAAATGAAGAATATGGTGACAACGAATTTTACTAAGGAGAAATAGCTTCTGCAAATATCTGTGTCTGATAATAATGGTCTGTCAGAGTTCCTAGGTCTTGACATATATTAAGGAAAAGCACCTGTATGTCTTCCATTCTGCATCATTTTCTGGAAGATATGAAACATCTCCTGGATGACACAGGTTTGTGTCTTCTGGAGGCACAGCATGATCATTCAGTTCAATTCCCTGCAATCTTAATAAATGAACAGTTGCCTGGAAAGACACAGAGAAATAAATTACCTATGGAGGTCACCACTGTGAAAACAGACTATGACTCAGTACAGAAGTTACCTCTCCAAAAATTAGAAAATACACAATGTTTTTCAGATGTTGTACAGGTCTGTACAACTATATGAAATGTAATGCAAAATACTTCATAATCTTACAATTGTCTGCAGCCAAATTCACTAAATAATTACATTGAGAAAACCCCCCATATTTTATGTATATAAATTTTTTTAATCATGCTGGAACTTTAGTGATCCAGAAATATAATGTCACATATCAAACATTTATAGGAGAATCTCTTGTAAAAAAGTGTTATCACCACCTGCAGTGAAACTATTGCTATAGTTACGTTCACACAGTATTTTGATAAGATGCTTCATGAAACTACTTCATCCTCTAGTTCCTAGGGAGATATAAAACAGCTAAACTCATAATACCAGTGCTTTAAGATGTATACATAAAATCATACATAAAACAAAACTACATGAAACAAACATGAATGACAGTTGTGTAATTTATTTACCTCTGCATTAATGAATCTTATTTCTGATAGTATTCTGAGTAAATCTGTTTCAAAAGAGAAGGTATTAGCAGCTGGCAATGTTTCTCCTGAGATGTCACCTTCACCATCAACCATCATAGCTGCACCAGCTTTGCTCTTCCGTGCTAAAAATAAATAAATAACACCATTATTATTTTCATGCAAATCATTACCCTCCATTTAAAATTTACAAATCCCCCCACATTCTTAAATCCCCAAGGAACAGTTAGTAGAAAATATTTAAAATTATTTCACACAATTAATTTTTGTCATCAGTAGCATTTACTGCACTCAAAGCCTGTTCTTCAGCAGTGCTGAGACAGTGGCTACCTGTGATTTTTGCTGCATTTGTGCATAAACCTCAATATTTGCAGCAAATAACTTGCTCCAGTCATAACATGCACACTGAAATTACATTAGAGTGAATAGACCCCACAGCCTCTAGTTAATTATTGCATTCATGGAAGTGGAGTGTGGAACATTTTGTAGTGGCTGAAGTCTTCACGTGTTTAAACCATGGAGTGGGCTGACTTTCTGGTAACACACACATCAGTAAAGAGAAAATAAGCAGTATTTTTCTTTGGTTTAATAATGAAAAAAAAGGACAGTTATTTGAATACAAACACGAAGTTTGTAAGGACACACCAGTTTCTATTGATGATGCTTTTGGTGCATGGTTGCCTTCAGTTTCTGGAAAGAACTTATTTTTCCCTTTAGTTTGGAAAAACAGTTGAAAGATTAAACATGGCTAGTATGGAGATGCAAAACTTGCAAAAGAAAACAGGCAAATCCATGTCCTATTTTAAGTGGACATTGCAAACAACCTATAGAAGAAAGTGGAATAGGTTCAATTAACACTGGCTACAAAAAAAAGCTGCATTTCACCTGTTCCTAAAGGTGAGTTTTACAAGCTCCCTGACAAAACCAACTTTACCAGACGAATGTAAAAGCCAGCAAGCAGCTGGGGATTTGTAAGTGCTTTTCCCAAGCTAAGAATTCTTTTAACATGTGTGCTGGGGTTCCAGCAGACCCTCAAGGAATAAGGCACAATGTTGGATACCTCAGGAGAATGACGAATAAGGGAAAAGGATAAAAATTATTACTATGTGAGCCTCATACAAAGTGACTGACAGCCCATTTTTCTTCAGGTTCCTCAGGCACAGGTAATATGGACCTAGATGATCATTAGGGAATGTACCTGTTTTCTTAAGTCAGGTAAATACATTTCATACAAGTGCTTTCCTGCAGCACTGATGAAACATTTCTGAAGGCAGAGTATGGCTTCAACAAAAAATGCATTGACTGATTTCTAGATGTGCAGGTAGAAAGAATATTCCACGTATGCCAACAAAGAGTGACAGACAAGATGCTCATGGAACGTTGGGAGTGGGAAGAAAGAAAACAGAATTGTCTGACTCCTTCAAGTTCCTCTAGTAAATGAGGAAAAAGTTCCTCCTAGAACATTAAAAATAAATTGTTCACTTACTTTTTTTAGGCTTTGATACCTTCCTAAGCAAGTTATCTTCATACAAGAGGCAGAATCTACATGCTGCACGGCAGACATCCCAGACTTCCTGTTTACGTGCAACTTTTGCCAAATCTGCCCAAAGTATAATCCTACCAAATTAAAAACATAAATAAAATTAGTTTATTAGATTATCTTCCACAGTTCAGGATCGACAAAATATCATGTCAACAATGATGGTCATCAGGAAAAAACAATGAAATCTATTCAAACTTAAAAATGGAAGACTTTTCATCAGTAGCAAAAATAACACTATTAATTTTTTAATTAATAACACTATTAATTTATTAATTATATCAAGAGTGGGGAACTACTCTTGTTTTGGATGGTAACTATACTGAAATTTCAAATGTGTGTGACGACCCTAATTTTCTCTCTTAGAAAGTAAACTAAATACTTAAAAATAGATGTTGAGAATTTAAAAATACCTCTTGAAAACAAGTTTGGATTCAGAATATTTTAGAAAACAAGACTTTAAATTTCATCACAGGAATTTTTAGTGCAGCAAAAAAGGAGACACCTCCTTTCACATAAAGAATGACAAAATGATAATAGTCAAAATGAAACCTGGCATTTTTCTACAGATTATTCTTTCTGACTTTCAGAATGTACAACTTAATTTTTTACCAAAAAGTTGTAGCATGTGGTGTGATACAAGGACCCAAAGGGACAGGACACTTCCAAGTCTCAACTGTACACCAAGTACAAGCTTTAATACTCTCATCCTTCTGTGTGCTGAGCTTCTATCAGCAGAGCAGGTGAGGTAGGTGTGCACGTGAGAGCAGATTGGGAACAGGGAAAGAACACAGTTCTGCACAGCATTGGAACATAACAAAGCCTGACAGGAATTAAACATGCATTTCACTGCTTTTCCAGGGCTGATTCAAGCACTCAGCCTCTTCCAAGGCACCATCCAGAAACTGAACCTCTGCAACAGAAACTTTCCCCTCAGACACTTCTACACAAGACAAAAGAGACACTTCTGGCCTACAGTAGTTACCTCTCTCTGTCATTTTCGTTTCTTAAGTGCTTCAAATGCTCATCAACTTTCTTCACACTCTTAGTGTGATGCTGGGCTTTTGCACAGAGGAAGCTTATTTGACTCGCACTTTTACCTGATGAAACTTTGCAAAGAAATAAGAATTTAAAGTCGTTTTTAAGTAATAGAGATTAAAAAATCCACAGGAAGGGCAAGCAATTTCATTCATAATTACTTTCTGAAACATTCAAAATCAAGTCCTTTTCTCATTCCTTCAAGCTTTCCCCAAACCAACCAACTAACCAACGTGAAAGATCCATATCCCACCAGCACCTACTCTGCTTTTTTCTAGATCTTCACATATAGCTGTCCCACCCAAAAACTAATCTATGTTTGTTTGACCCCAAATATCTCAAGTACACCTCTTTTCTGACAGGGCATGTAGCGCTCTAGTACATAAAAAGTACTTCTGACTTTAAAATACACTTATAAATAGATTCACTTACAACAACAAGAGGAAGGTACAGTGTGTTACCATTCTTGCTAAATGTCTTTTGAAATGCAGTGTCCAGCATGCACAGAGCACTGACAGAACCTGTCCAGTACAATGCACAGTGACAGTAACTCCATGTTGGAAATAATATCAGGTTGGAAAGAATTATGGATTGAAGGACACTGTTCTCTGGATCTGTGGGTATTGCTCTCACTAAATTAGCCAACCACATACATCAAAATAGAATGAAAAGTCTTTATGCAACTGAAAAAACAGTACAAATCTGATGTCTTGTCCTATGTACATTTCAATAGTACAGTTGCACATATATTTGCTTACACCTTCAATACACCTGTGTAAGCTGGTTGCAATTTAAGTGTCATGGAAAAAGCAAAAAAACTCACTGCTTCAATGACAGCCTCATGAAAAAATGAAATTTTTCACAATAAAATTTTATAAAGTGTTGTGTCAAATGAAGTCCTGTGATAGTTGTAATGTTGTAATAATCTCACTCATTTTAATGACTCATCTTGGAAGGTTAATGTGTATTAAGATTTATTCTGAGGAACTTCAGAAGTAATTTTACAGTTGTCAACCGAAAATTTAAAAGCAATGCTTATAATTCTCTTAATTTCACAAATAAAATGTATTTTATCTCTTTAAATCATGTATGAAAATGGTATGTATGAAAAGGACTGCACAGAGTGGAACAGTTCACCTGTAAATAAGTCTCTAAGTGATCAGTTGATCAAGTTTGAAATGGGGATGTGCAGGGTCAATGTTGTGGCCTGTCTGAGCAGATGGCATGAAAGAACTGCAGGGTCTTCCACAGCACAAAGAGGCTTCTTTTAGAGCTACAGGATTCCTCCTGTAGCATTCCCTTCCTCCAGCACAATCTCTACCGTGGGATTACACCGGGTACACTCCAAGTCAGTGAATTAGTCACACAATTGCTCTATTACCATGATAAGAAAAAGCAATTCAAACAATTTTGAAAGTCTGTCCATTTGTCTTCAACCAGAGGCTGTATAGTCACAAACCAAAGCTCTGTGGCCCACAAGGAACATGCCTATTTTGTGTTCCATGTTTTAGAAGGTAAATAATGAATTAATGCCTCAATCTCTGTACAGAACTTGAGCTCTCAGAAGTAAGATTTTGGAATAGAAAGACAAATACAATACAGAACAAACACCCAATGTAATTAACACAGGGTATTATGGGGTCAAATTTCTGAAAACACTACTTAAAAATGACCTCGAATAAGAACATCAGGAGTCGCTCACAGTGAAAATAAACTACTAACAGCACTAAACTACACTACAGCATAACACGAAGGTTTAGACAAGTCCAGAGGGGAAAATAACACCCATTCCAGTATCACAGTACAACTTTTAGATCCCTAATGACATTGACAGGAACTGTGCCACAGAATTCAGCAGAACTGTCACTTCACCTGTACTGCAACACTGTATGTTGCACTAGATGCTGTGTCCAGCCTTCAGGAGTGAGCAAAGCAGACAAAGTGCAGTACCTTTTAGTCACAGAAATGAACTTTACCTTTAGCTTCATTTTCACTGTCAAGGACTATTCGAAATGTATCAGGAGCCAATGCAAGACCTGCATTTACCAGAAGGGATCTCTTTTTCCTCACACTGTCCTTTTGTTTTCCCCTTTTAGCCTATGTAAAGCAAAGAACTCATTGCTATAAGGCTCATTTCATATTCCAACTATACCTTATTTACTAAACATAATGCACATCATATAACTTGCTACTTCCAAAAAAATACCTACAGGAGTTGTGTATCTTCATGTATCTTACACATCATTCTGAAGTATTATTGTCATTAAAACTGACTGTGGAACTTCTGTTGATATTCACAGGAATACGCCAAGGAAAATTTAATATGAAGTACCATTCATGCTTCCCATAAAACCTTACAGTATATAACCTGTCACTATGTTATACCCTCTTAAAACAAAGAACAGTATTTATTTACAAATCAACAGTAACACATCCATTGTGCAATAACGAGGAGTTGCTACAAATATTAAAAAATTCCTGGTCTTCTAAAAATGAATCAGAGGAGGTGTAAGTGCTTTTTTTAAAGTAACATTTAAACAGAGTACACTTGCATATGGAAAAGCATTAAAACCAGACAAAACAATCAGTTGCCAGCATGATTTTTGTTCAGGTGCTGAGGCAGCACAACAGAATTAGATGCAGTAACTCTTTTCAATGACTACAATGTGACTTTAGATTATATTACTTAGCAGCATTTTTAAGTGTCACATAGTACTGATTTATCTCCAAGTCAGCCAGGATGTTTAGCTATTTGGACACTGCATTTCTCATTAAATAAAACACTGTTTATTTCATGCAATAAAATCCTGATTGCTGACAATTGCTAATAAGTTTCTTTTTTGCTGATATTTTTTCTAATTAACAACTCCCTGTCTCCCCTCAAGAAATAAGTTTTTAATGTAACTGGGAAAAGGATCCTCTATCACAACCTTCAGGCTGTGAAGCAGCATGACCACTTCAATGACAGTTTGCTAAAAGCAAGCCAGGGCTGGCTCTACTAATACCCAGTTCTACTGAACAGCTGGCTCTCCTCTGCTGGAATTTAATAAACAAATCTCTTCCAGCCACAGCCCTTGTTCATCCTGATTACCTGTTCAATCATCACTCCTGCCCGGTCCTCCTGACGCTCAGGTGCCTGGTACAGCACCGTGCACCAATGAACGCGGTTCAAAGCCAGTCTCAGACGTTCTTGGTACTGCCCACTGCTGTCCAGGTGAATAGCTTTTTGCAAATGTCCCACAGCAGCCTCCAGTCTATCCCCATCTTCTTCAATACGAGCTATTTCCATGTGAACTTGGCAACGCAACGACATCAACGTGCTGAGGAACAAAAATTTAAGTGTAAACTGTTAAAATGAGGCACACTAGAATTCTTAGACCCAGAACTCACAAAAAGGTGAAACTCAATAATTAAAAGCAACTCCAGTATGAAAATTGATATAATAAATAATGGCCAGACTTCGCGAACGAAGAACTGTGGAAGGTCTTTGTACGCCTTCCAGCCTGCGCATTGGATTTATTTTAGGTGGGACACAGTGCGCGCAGAACTGAGCCCACCCTTTAATCCTGAGGTTCGTCTGCCGGGGCCAAGCGAGCTTGGACAGTGGCAGCGAGGTCCTCAGGACGTAGGTGGATCGCCTTACAGGGCTAACGGGCTCCACCTACCCGGGGAGTTTCCCCGACCGGGAATCGAACCCGGGCCTCGGCAGTTACAGTGCCGTGTCCTTAACCACTAGACCACCAGGGGCTCCCATGAAAATTGATACTCCCTTTATAACTGACTTGTTTCTTTCCTTTTCACTATCATGGCTTTTTAATAGTAATTACTAATGGTAATTTGAGATAAACGATAACTGCATATTACTTCCATTAACCCTGCAGAAGGAAACAACACATCATGTGGACTAACTGATCTTTGTATATTAGTGGAACTCTTTTTCAGTACTGCTTAGGTGTGCAAACCAAGTGTATAGGCTCTCAAAAGCAGTTAACTGTCAGAGAAAGGATAATGTACTGGATAATGGCCACTTCTGATAAAAGTTCACTGTCTGCTTGTAACATTTGAGTAGAAGGTAATACTCCTAGAAGTCTAGCCCTGGTTGTACCAGCTGGTTCACCTCAGGCACTCACATTCATGGTCAGTAGTGCCTCTGCCCA
Source organism: Pachyramphus minor (assembly GCA_013397135.1). Classification (NCBI taxonomy): domain Eukaryota; kingdom Metazoa; phylum Chordata; class Aves; order Passeriformes; family Tyrannidae; genus Pachyramphus; species Pachyramphus minor. The sequence continues at coordinate 569,739 of VYXB01010650.1, forward strand.
AGTGTTGCTCACACCACTCCATGAAACCAGCATGTCTTCCCCAAAACCTTCATGTTCACCAGCCTCAGGTACACTGGGCTCCCTATCCATCACCTGCCCCAGGAAGCTGTTCATGACAGCTCAGAGCTCTACATGCTCCTTTAGGTTATTTTCAGGAAGAAAAACAAAAAATGAGATAAACGAAAGCAATGTTGTGAGAAAGAGAATAGAAAAAAAGTTTTCAAGACTATGAAACATCTGCCAAAGAACTCATGTATGGCCACATCAGACCCCATCTGACTGAGGAAGTGTGGTCCTTCTCCTGTGGGCCAAAGTAGCTACAATTACCACTGCAATCCAATCGAGAATAAGGACAAGCAAACTAAAAGAGGAAAATCATTCTATTGCTAGTGACAGTACCACATCAGAGCTGAGGTTGAGTCAACTGGATTGCTAAGAATATACAGGGTAACAAAGGCCAAAATCCTGACTCCAAAAAACCTAACCTGCAAGCTTTTAGAGCAAAATAGTCATTAGTGACATTGGCTACAAATATCAAAGTTGCCTGTGCTGATCTGGCACTCTCTATATGGGAAGCCTAAAAATGCTTGAATAACAGTACAATAATACAATATACTGCTTTTATACATGTGTGTTTCCACTGTTGCAGGCTTCTGTTTCCTCTTTATGAACAGGAAAAATGACATTTTAGAAACACTGAAAATAGATTCCTTACCTTCCTCTGAAATAATTCCATCAGAACCCCTTCCCGCTCAAGTGGCAGATTGTGTCAATTGTAACTCACGCCACTACAAGAGTTCTGATCTCTGCTCTTAGCAGTCAGCCTATGCACAGGTCCAAACTCAACTAAGTACCACATAAAAAGGTTTACTTGTTTGACTCAACAAAAAAGGTGAAAATACTTCGGTGCTTAAGGTTAAGTATAGCATAGTAACAAACAGAAGAACATACCTGAAAAAAATACTAAATTTTCTTAATACAGTACCTTTTTCAATTAAAAAGTACCATGAAAGATGCAAAAGGAGTGTCTTGCAAGAAGTATCTTATTTGATATATAATACAGAAGCCATCATGCTTTTTTTAAAACTAAATCTTTAATTTTATGTTTTTAACCAACAAAAGCAATGTTAATGCAAGAATCTAAACCACAGTCCAACACATCCACTCATACTGCAGCTTTGGAATTTTCTCCTATAATTTTGATTAACAAAAGTATTATTCAGTTCCTGAAGTATTTCAGTATTTGCTGTAGGTCACTAAACAGTGTGAGATTTTGCCTGAAAGGAACCTATATTTAAATGATTAATGTGGAATTGTATGCAACATGCAGATATTAATTTTCCACAACCTAATGGAAATTGGAGCCAGTTGACTCAAATTTTCAAAGACGCTTATTATCAGAGAACTTGAGCTTTTAAGTGAGTTTGATGCTGAGACATTCTAAAGTAACAAATAAAAAAGTGCACAGCATAGAAAAATTACCTGTCAATCTCTTCAAGGGCATCAGCAACTGAGATCAAGGGTTTTCGCACGCGTTGGTGCAAGTTGTGCTGTAGCAGTGGCAAGCACAGATTCCACTGGGTTGCACAAACAACCTGAATCACATCAGGATCTCCCAGCTGAACTGCACGTTTTAAGGTCAAGTCGAGATTTTTTATCAATTCCAGCTGACCCTGGCATAAATGAAAAATTAATTAGCATATATTGTATTTCATGAATAGAACTTCTTACATGTTCCCCCAAATGTTAACAGCAGACTTTGGAAACTCTTTTTTTTAATAATTCCTTTAATAAAAGCTTCTTTTGTAAATAGGTATTGATAACTAAGGAGTGTTTCTTTTATATACTCCAGGCTGCCACTACATATTTCAGGCAGAAGCCTGTCTGCTATTACCGTTCCTCATAAAAAACAGAAAATGATAATTATAAATATTCATGAATTCAGAAGGCTTATCTTTTTGTTTTTTCCTACTAAGGTACCAACGTAGCACAGGAGAAGAAAAAAAGAAATATTATGAACAGGATTTGCCATACTGTCAATTAAACTTGGTTAATTTAACTAAATCTAAAAGCAAATCCTTACCTACATGTGCCATTTATTACATTATTTTTAGAGGTATGCAATTAAAACAAAAAAATAAAAAAAAAAACCTCTCCAACTGCAGACACCGCAGCCTGACATTTTAGAAATACCTAAATCCTATTTTACATTTTAGCATTAGTAATGCTTCATAGCATGAGGACTTACTGGACTTCTTTTTTTTTCAAAAGGTGAGTGGAATTTCTGAACTCCAAAATGAAAACAGCCATAGACAGGAGTAAGTTCATGCACTACGAGTTTCCATTAAACTCATTCCTACTTCCCATTTTAGGAACTTTAGGTGTCTCAAAGAGCCATTCTACGCTGCTCATTGTAGGCATCTCTCTAATCCCACGGACAACACTGATATTTAGGCTTCTACTTTTGATGGTCTGAATCATAACTGAATCAACTGACCACAGAAATCTTAGAAAATCCCCTCAGTGTGACAATTTATGAGAATTATTCTATATTTCTCTGACACAAGAATTCATATGAGACTGCCCAAAACATGCTAAACATGTTGAGATGGATTTGACAATCCTTAGTGCTGCCTTCCAACTCAAGATATTCTAAGAAAACATCTCCCATAAAGCCAAAATATGAAAACATAAGATGGTTGCCTTCCCATGTCTCAATGCTGCCATCTTTGCTCTTGGAAAGTAATATATTATGAACCTCTACAGCCAGACAGAAGACTTAAGGGAAGAATAAACAGCTGAGGTTTCTTTATCCCTGTCTCTTTCTTGGCAGCCCAGTTTAAAAGAATATAAAGTTTAAATCACTTCACACTGAGTTTAATGTAATTAAGACACAGTCAAATGCAATTTTCCACATTTAACAAATTAAAACTTTTACTTTTCTCTCAAAGTTACTATTAAAGAACATACCTCAACAACTCCTTTGGTGTAAGTTACAATTTTAGTTCCATTTTTTTTTCTTTCATATTCATATTCCAGGCATTCTATTTCAATAAGTTTCCCTGGCTCCTATGAAGTATTAATACACAAAATGCTAATTTTAATAATGAAAAGAAAATATAGTAAAGATGAAACCCATGAAATTACACTAATACAGCCCTGTACTTTCCTACTGAAAATTCCACTATATGAAACCATTAAATCCACCCTCTTTCATTTACTTAATAATGTCATTAAAAAGGTAGATCCTTGGAATAAACAAGCACTAGTCAAGACAGAAAGAATTCAGCTTGATGGGTAGTGAAACATTTAAGTGAAAAATGAGGCTAGACTTTCAACTCCTCAGGAGAGATATGACTATTAAATCATACAATTTAGAAACATCTAAGACAAGTTGCATTTGGTTTAAATGTTTGCAGGAGGGAAATTCAGACAGCATCTCCATTCCTCAATCATTACAATGTTATCAAATCCCTCAGCATGACCTGTGTTAATTTAACATCCCCATGACTGCAGACGAGATCATGGAAAATTGAGATGAACCCACAACTGTCCCAGTCATGGGGTGACAAATACAGAGAGGTGGAATTCATGTTATGGCTGAGAAATTTGTCAGTGCTTGGCAAAAGCCAAAGAACTGGAACTTAAATCCAGCTTTCTCTCACTCTGCTATGAAGGGGTCGCTGTCAAACCATGCTGTGCAATCTGAAGGTGCTCACTTAAAAGCACACCAACTCCAAGGGAGAAGGTTAAAAGAGAAGCAAGGTTTCTCTACTGCTGCCACACAACAGATATTTTGCTACTGTCTACAGAAGTACTCAAATTAAATCCTTGTCAATCTTTGCTCTAGAGGATTTAAACACATCTTTCAGTGGAATACTATGGATTTGTGTATGATTTTAGACATGCAGGAAATGTTCAGAATAACAGGGCTGAATCAGACACCTGGAATAAAAAAAAGTTCAGTGAGGATAAACTAAATTTCCAAGTAGCTCGAAGTAGTATCATTGCAATAGAAATTTTAATTTAATTTCCAGTCAAACTCTTGCACAGGTAACATTTTAAAAACATAAGCAAAAATTCACAGTTTATAGTTATTTGCCAAAATGAACTGCACTGCATATCACCCCAGTCTACCTACATCCTACCTTCTGACCTTGTACCTTCTCTCTGGTTTAGGAATAGATCCCTTAATCAAATAAATATTTATATTAATGAACATACAAATAATACACAGATGGACAAAAGATCCCAGAACCATCAGTACTATTTTTTAAATATAAACACAAAAGGGTTGTGTGTATATAATCAAAAGTCCCCAAACCAGTGTAATTAATACTTACAGTAATCCCAGCACTTTTCAAGTCGAGGATACATTGAGATGCCAACTCAGTGCAGTTTACTTTCAAAGAAAAATGAGCTAATTCCAGAATCAAAGGAATCCTTCAAAAATAAAAAAATGTCACTTCAGAGAATTTGATCCTCCATGGAATTATAAAAACACTACTTTGAAGTAACTGTGTGATATATCTGAAAACTATGAAGTCACCTGAATATTAGAGAACATGTGACTATGCTAGTAATGCTCACAGTTAACATGGAAAAAGGAAAAAGTTTAAAGCTGGCTACATGAAAAATACAAAAATTAATCTGTTTATGATGAACATTTTTAATTAGCACACTCCTATGTAGTCTTCTACAAACAGTTCCTGAAGAACCCAAACCATACAGAATTAAATGCATGCACCACAAAGATGGTGAAAGAACAAACTAAGATTGCAAGTAATTTTGGAAATACAATGTGGTGAACTAGCACACAAAGCAGTCAAATCCATCAGTCTGCTGCCTAGGAACAAAGAACACAGACACACAGATGGAGACTGTGTTCTAACTGTCTGGGATAGAAGTAATAAGATACCTGAATTTTTGTCAAAGATGATAGTAAAAATACAGTATTAGTTCCATATATAACATCTGTGACATATATAACTAGAATAGAGGTCTCTATGTCAAAAATGCTGAAGAACTGGGAAGGGCCCCAAGAAAAGCTAAAAATTAACTACAGTGTGAAAAGCACTTGTCAATTTTAAGACCTTTGAAAAATCTCATTTTATTAACAAGAAATGGTTATGGAAAGATTTAATCATATTACATAATGAACTGTATGGAAGAAGATATTTAATCCCAGGTTCTTTGGTAAAGCCTAATAGGGATTTTAAGATGACCTAGATGTTAAAGCAACACACACTATTATAACCAACTTCCATGGGACTATGACTCACTTCACACTGAGAACAGATGCTGGAGGTACATCATATTGTTTCAAAAGCATGTATAAAGAATTCAGATGTGCGGTGGCATCACTTGGAAATTCATTTGTGTCCCACTGCCTGCAATATATTAGGAATTGGGTCATAATTTTTCATGAGAAATATTATTGCATTAAAATTTTGAAATAACTCTGATTTCAGAATGCATAGCTTAGTCAAGGGATCAGTAGGATACCTGGGTTTTGAAATATATAAAAAAAAAGTTAGTAAAACCGACTTCAGTATGGCAAGGAAGTTACTCAGAGAGAGCCAGATACAAAGCACTAAGAACATCAAAGTATTAGAATTAATATTTCAGATGGTAAATTCTATTCCAGAACAAAAAAAAACTTGTGTGCAAAACTGCTTTGTTATAATGGCAGTATAACTTAATGCACTGTTACTTAGAAAAAAATGCTTCTAAAATGGGGAAATGTTGAGACATTGAAAAAAAATTACATGACATTTTGTTATGAAGTCTAATTTTCAAAATTGTTTTATGTCTTTAAAATTTAAAGATCTTAAAAAGCACTATGCTGTGACTTATGCATTATATTTCAGGTGTGATTTCTCCATCTTTACTTTCTTGCACATGACTTGGGTAAGGAATGACGGTCTGTTGGATACTAATGAAATTCTTTCTCCTGAAATAATCTGCCCAACACACTACCCCCTAAATCCCCAAAGAACTGGATCACTTTTTAACTGAGGCTGTTCTCCAGACAGGCCAGACAGTTACTACCCAAACTGTCATTGTAATTTTCCTTTTAAGAAACTAATCTTTGCAGTAGGTTTTTGTACTGGTACGTGGGATACCAGAACCTGAACCTGTCTCTATAATATGCATCATCAAAGAATAACTGGAAGGATACATTTTCATACTTACAATTTTAGCATCTGCATTTTATAAATAACTAAAAGATGGGTGGAATCTTGTATTTCCTTCTCTACCTGGGAAATATCCATCAGTTCGTGATACACCTATAAAATAACAATTTAATTATTGACTAAATAAGCAACAATAATTGAATAATCATTGACTAAGTGACTAATAAGTGACAGACAACTCAACAGAGTTTACTGGGAGTTTAAAAGCATTACCATTAGAGAAAATATTTGAGAGTATTTCTCTGGAACATTTTCCTTAATAAAGACAGCTGCAGTAGATGAAAACTCTTTTGCTTCTTCCAGTTTTGAAGCATCAAGGAAGCACTCAAGTAAATTTCTGCAGATCAGATAAATGCTTGTATTAAATATTTATTAACATTTTCTGAAATAATTCTTATTTATATTTTTTCAACATGTTTTTTATTCAAGGTACCACTCCCAAATGCAGTACAAGCCATTAGCACTGACTCAGCACAAAAGAGATCCTCTGACGTCTACATCTTTGCTTCTCCCAGAGATATAGAGCTGTTAACATATATCTAGTGCAGATCATAAAAAGAATTTTGGAAAAGGAAGGTTTTTCTGTGAAAACTTTTCTCCACAAGATGTATGGAATTAAAAGGAGTAACTATTTAAAATTGTAGGAGAAGAATATTTCTCTAAGATTCTCCCTTAACTATGGGAAAGGCCAGTATTTCAAAGCCATCTAGGAAAAAAAATTATTCATATTGGAAACCAGAACTGGATTTTCAATACTTTATCTGATTTAATTGAGAAAGAGGCTGTGATTTATTTCCATGAAATAAATTAACAACAAAAATGAAAATCATAATAAAAAATATTTTAAAAATAAATACAGACATTTTTAATGAAAAATAAATGGAACCATTAGTTTTAGAACACAAACAGATTCTTTTCACTTGCTTGTTCTCATCAACACCTCAGGAAGAGTATGCTTGGTATCAAAAAACTGCCTGCATGGTATTCTACATGGTCCTTAGTGTACCCTTGGAATGTTTTTGTTACTTAATCTTTTATTTCCCTCCAGTTTCAGCTTATAAAGAAAATGCTACACAGCAATAAACCGTCGCAGACCACAAAACCAGAAAAGATCACAAACAGAAAGGGAAAAACTCTGGTAGAAGTGTAAGAGGAACTGGAAACGGTCTGTAGAATAGCAGACCAAAACATCTCTGAGAAAAGTTTGTGGGACCTTGAAAAATTACATGGACACTCCTCATTTTGCACATAAAACTATCTCTCTCAAGAGACTTCACCTCAAGGTTTATGCTCCAGCTTTGCTCCAGAAATGTAAGAATGGTAATACATTGATAGTAACACACCATTTATTTCCAATTATTATGAATGACTCAAACACTACATCCAAAATGACTGTGCTACTTCAAACTGGATCTAGGGCAAAGCTCTCTCTGCCACTAAAATTTTAATCTCAAATTAAATATTAAAATTAAGCATCTTTTACGTTGAGTACATTCATGTCTCTTTAAAAAGTTATGAATTAAGCTTTCCACAATAAATGTATCTACAACACTACCTCAGGTGGCAGGCACATGTCCAAGAGGACTACAGAATGCCCATATGAGAAAATACAATTAAACTTACATCATAAGTTTTGCTCTCCATTCATTGTCCTGCTCTTCAATTTGGTTTAATGCTGTAACAATCTGAGAAAGGCTGGGAATAAGGCAATAGCGGGATCCAGGCTTAAGAAATGGCCTCACAAGTTGCCAATAAAGAACTGAGGCATTATATATCAAAAAATAATATCTGAAAAATAAGAATAAAAAATTTAGTATTTCGTGGACTTGAATAAACATAAAATTACAGCTTAAGTATCTTAAGGCACTTCTAAGAAGTAAAAATTGGAACTTTTCATTAGAGCCAATCCTGATCAATAACTGAGAAGACAAGAACAGCACAAGAATGTGGTACCTCTTGCAACTACACTCTACTAAGTAATTAACCACTTAAAAATCAGCTAACATGGTGCTCTCACTCTATGGAGCATAAGCACAAAGGGTAAGAAATGCTGAGATGTCTACCAGCCTTACACAGGATTATTCAACCCATCCATTTAAGAGTTCAGGATTCTTGTGTTGTTACAGCAGTTACAGAATTTACGAAATGGAAGGAAAAATCTAAAGAAAAACCCAAACAACACAACTCCAGGCTGCCTAGTGAAAACCTGAGACAAACAACTGAAAATCTAAATCAGTAACATTTCCTGGGATTTAGGGCTAACCCATCAGTAGGGCCTACCTTCTGTCGTGGCTGGCAAAATCTATTGCCTTCATAAAAAAAAGCACAAACTTTTCAAACTCTTCCTAGAACAGAACAAAATAAAAGCTAAAGCAATTTGAATATGGCTTTTATAAATCAGTACATTATTTTCCTATATCAATATGTTCACATCTCATAAATTTTACTTTCAGATTAATCTCAACTAAAACATACTGCCATAGAAACAGAATGACTAAAAACTGGTTATATTGTCTGTTACTATGTTTTCCTGATTTCAAGTTTTAAAACTGTATTTTCAGGTTATTTCATTTCTGCCAAACACTAATTATTGGGACTGAAATTTTCCAGAACTGCAAAGTTGCATAGTTTTTAAGCTTTCAGCAAAGAAAGCCCAGAGACATGAGAGAGCAGATTCAGGGTGGGGGTGGGGGAAGTTATATTGGTTTGTCCCATTAAAAATCTTCAGGTATTATTTTCTTCAAAACAGCTCCAACAAGTCACCAGAAACTGTGTCGGGGTGTTCTCCTATGGGGAAAGATTGAGAGAGGTGGGACTGCTGAGCCTGAAGAAGGCAGCTCAGCAGAGGTTCTATCAGTATGCACAAATTCCGAAGGGAGGGTGTAAAGAAGATGCATGAGATAGTCAACAGGGATTTTTGAAAGTCTAGGAGAAAGATTCAGTGGAAATGGCAAAGCGGAGGTGGAACTGGGTGAGCAGGAAGGGGATGACAGCAGAGGGGTCTCTACAGTGTGCTAGAAAAGAGTAACTAAACACTCCAAGAAAGCTGGAAGTGACTTACTGGGCTCTAGGATGGTGTAAGAGGGATACTGAGCAATAAACAGGAACTACATAGATAAAGAAAAAAACAGAAAAGAGAGCCTGAGATGAAATATGTACTAAAATGGAGAAATTGTACCTGTTCCCTAAGAGCAAAAGCATCTTAAATTTAAGAACATCTTATAATTAACCATCTTAATCAACTAAGGATTGTTTGGGATGGAAACCAAAACAAGGACTAAGTGAAGGATAATTACTAGTCATACAGTATGAGATGTTGCACCACTCCTATTTTCATAAATTATCTAGAACGCAGCAGTGAAAAAACTTTACAACTGATGGAAAATATATCACTTCTGAAATCTGGATAAAGTTTTAAAGGGACTGTTGAACAGTTGTTCTACCCACATGCTCTGAGAAGAAACAAAGTATAGATGACAGGGAGAATTCAAACACATTATTCAAAGAAACTACTACAACATCTTCAGGGAAATTTCTGAACACAAATAACACTAACTACGAGCTACAAAGATGGTGAAGGGCCTGGAAGGGAAACCATATGAGAAGCAGCTGAGGGCACTTGGTCTGCTCAGCCTGGAAGAGACTGAGGTAAGACCTTATTGGGGTCTGCAGCTTCTTCAAAAAGGGCAGCAGAGGGACAGCACCAATCTCTGCCCCCTGTGAGCAGGGACAGGACCCGAGGGAACGGCTGGAGCTGTGTTAGGAAGGGTTAGGGTGGATCTCAGGAAAAGGTTCTTCTCCCAGAGGGTAGTGGGGCACTGAACAGGTTCCCCAGGGCAGTGGGCACAGCATCAAGGCTGCCAGAGCTCAAGGAGCGTTTGGACAATGCTCTCAGGGACAGGGTGGGATTTTTGGGGTGTCCCGTGCAGGGCCAGGAGTTGGGCTGGATGGTCCTTGTGAGTCCCCTCTCACCCAAGATATTCCATTATTCTAAACATCTCTTAAGGCCATTTTCGGGAGTCAGATACCATTAACAGATTGTTAAAGCTGACTGACTACAGTAGAAGGACAAGTGAAATACTGAAGACACAAAACAGATACCACTAGAAGCACACTGCCACAGAAAGTAACTGTGCAACGTCTCTCCTTTAGTCCTTCACTTCTCACAAGCCTGTGAAATGCTTGCCGAACAAAACTGGTAATCACCTTAAGAGTTACAGCTAAATTCAGTCTGAAAGTATCACATTTAAGTAAAAAGTGAAAAGGTTGACTTCAAACAACTGACCACTTGAAAACTTTTGCAAGCATTCCTTTTAATTGTTGTCCCGAAAAGATGTGAAATATTAGTCTTATTCAGCTGGTTTTGTTTACTCACAAACTACTCAATATATTTTCCTTTTATTTTTCCCACAGTTCTAATTACCCTTGTGTATTTAAAATAGCTGAAAGCAATACATTAAAACCCAGGAATAAATACTCCTAAAAACTGGCTCTATATAAAGCAACCTTTTTTATTTCTCACCAAATTATCTGCAGAGTGTAGAGCATGCAACTGGCCTTGGCACAAATAGGCTCTGCCAAGAAACTGGTTCACAGGAAATCTTGCTTTAAAATACATCTGTAGGCAGTCACTGCTCATTTCTGGATATCCCATCTAAGACCCAAAAAAAAGCATTTTAGTATTTAAAAAAATGCAACAAACAATTAAGAATTGTTAGCTTTTAAAAATGCATGCCTAATCAAAGGGTAACATCCAGCTGCATTCCAGTATGCAACCAATATTACACAAAGACGCAGACTTGTACCAGAGGTGGTACAAGCCCATTAAAATTTACTAAAATTTGTAGGTATATTTTTGTCATTCCAAATGTAAATGTAAATGTAAAAATGTAGCTTCCCTATTTAACAAAACTTCTCAGTCAATCACATAACTGCTTACACTATTCAAAAAATGTTTCATTTTTTAACACAATTGTTAATATAAAGACAAAATTCTTAACAGAACTTTTTTTAAAGTACAGATATTAGCTGGCAGGATTTCATATGGATGTCAGTGGTACACCTCAATTTTCAGACCACAGAATTTGACTGGATTGCAGCCTGGGGGAAAAAAAACAAGTTTCATAATTAGAATGTATTAGAATCTCCCTTCTTCTGGCTGGTAGGGTCTATTTACAGACACATTTCCTTCAGTCATAACCACACTGCTAACTTCAAGTTTTCTTTAAGAAGAAAAAATGGGCATGGTAAACCATTTTATATACATTATGGTATACCTTGCATATTTTGGTTTAATTGCAAACTTCACAAACCACAGTTTGATGACTGACTATAAAAAAGTGATATTTTTTAAGGGAAAATGCACATTTAAACAACTGCTCTCCAAAACCAGAAGAGCATAATGCTTCCCTCAGGTGTTTCTGGGATTGTTTTCGAGGCAGTAATATTAACAACCGTAAATACAGTATGTCATATACGTATTTTTATTCAATACAGATACATTGCTTAAATTACAAACCTGAAGTGCTTGTTCAGCACATAAAACATACAAGTCAGTGCTGAAAGTATCTGAGTCAAGTGCAGATTTTCCTTCATTGGCTGATTTGATCAACTCGTAAGCATTCTTCAAAGCCTGAACATCTGCAATAAATAAGGAATAAAGAACTTATTCTTCAAGGTGGATTGACTGACTTGATTGCATTCAAATCAGCTATGTGATATCCTGTCTTTCCTTCACAGAAATAAATTAAGAATGCTTAAAAAAAAAATATCAAACACAAGTTCAAAGTCAGACATGATTCTAAGATGAAGCACTAATAAATCTTTTGCTATTTAAAATCACTAACATTAGCACACTAGAAAGTGAACTACTCAGAATCCCTAGCTCACAATTCTGTGAAAGAATTCGGAGAAAGAATGCTTTCTCCACATACACCGTTTACTTACAAAACCAATTAGGACCAAGCCGTTTTCGCGTTTAAACTGCCATTTCTTTTATTCAAAGACGGGCACAAGGTGGCAGCCGCCGGCCGCCCGCTCACCTCGGCCGCGCTCTGCGGCGTGGAGCCGCTCCCTCACGGCCAGGTCCGCCATCGCACCCGCCCGACGCTTCACCCCGCGGGCGCTCCCGCCTCCCACAGCACATACGAGTATCTCTTCGACGTTGCCACAACACACGAGTATCCCGGCAGCACTCCCAAAGCACACACACGCACCACCCGCCCTCTGGGGGCCCCAGGCGGGGAAGCTGAGGCGCGGACTGCCCGGGACGCGGTGTGGAACTGTCCGGAGGGGGCGGGCTCGCGGGTGTCACGGGTAACGACTGGTGGCTTCCTGATGATGGAAGCAGCGCTAAGAAGTGCTCTCACCGGCAACTTTGGTCCCCGTCTTGAAAGCTTCTAACCTGAAACCTTATGAAATAAAGCAAACACCACCCGCCGGTGAAGCTTTGGTCTGAAACAGAACAAAATGCCCAAGGACATTTGGACCATATCTGCCAGTGCAGGAAGAAGACGTAGCTGAGGGTAAATAAATCTTTAGAGAACAACAGTCCAGAAAAGAGAGTATTTAAAAAAAAAAAAAAAAGGCAGCTGCCTGACTGCACAGACATCAAGACGTACCAAATGAAGTGTTTAAACCTTCACCACTGCCTCTCAACTACTTCGTCATGCAGGATTCTGAGAAATCCCTTACTTGCTTGTAGCAAGGGTGGGTAGAGCCCTTCTCAAATCTTCATTCGCGAAGCCAAGCCATGATGAGGAAGAGAGTACAAAAATGGGTTTCCACAGCATTTTCTCGTCTGTTGCTCCTTTCCTTCGGCTCTACGGTAAGAGAGCTTAGGGCCAACTTCACAATCTGTACTGAGGGTGCCGTCCCATCTCATTATGCACCCTGGAGTTTATGTATGACTGTGGATATAGACACACATTCCCTTTATTCCTAAGCTGCATACTAACGTAATGCCACGAATCCATGCTTCTAGGTGGGCTAAGTGACGTGGTTGCGCTCAAATGAGCTGTGTGCTAACCTGTCTTCTATTTTTACTACCGTAAAGCCCCGCATCTGGGAGAAGACAGCTGGCTGCGAGAGCCCCTCCCGCCACACGGCCCGCTCGCCCGCGCAGGCGCGGTGGCTCGGCCCGGCCGTGGCGCGGCGATGCTCGGGGCTGGTGTGCTGCTGGCCCTGCTGGCCCTGCTGCCCGCCCGCAGCCCCGCGGGCACGGCCCGCCGCTCCGCCCGCCGCAGGTGGGCAGGGGACGGGCACCCGCCTCTGTGGCGCTTCCCTCGACATCGGGCCCGGGGCCTCCGCGGGAACCGTGGCTCAGACGCCCGGGCTTCGCTGTGCTGAGGCCGCGGCACCGGCACAGCGCAGCGCCGGGCCGGGGGCTGGGAGACGACACCCGGGGCCGGCACCGCCACGGCCCAGGACGAGCGCGACTCGGTTACTCCGCGATGAGGCCGCTGGTGGTGGGAGCTGGGCGGTCCGGTCGTAGTAAAAAGAGCTTTGTACGATGGGGAGGCAGTCCAGCAAGTACAGACCGCGAGATTCCGTCAGTGAGGAGGATGGTTTCGGCTATTGCAGGGTAAAATCTGTCTTTGCCGATTGCACTTGGGATGAGGACCGAGAGCAGCTGTAATACATGGAAACAGAATTTTTTTACCACTTTTTCTTCGAGGAAGTTTCAGAGTGATTTCTGAATATAGTAATAGAGGCTCCACAAAGTTACTGCGATGACAAGAATGGCTTTCTGTAATTGATTATCGGTGCAGATTGTACAACAGCACATCTAAACTGCTGAAAAATAATACTGTGTTCTGCTGCTGGCATTGAGTAATGTAAAATAGGAAATTTTGCAAGAATAGCCTCTTTAACAGTTTGCTGGGTGTGGGGGGCTTGTCTTTGCAGGTCTGTGAGTCAAGTGTGTGTGGAAAAGTCACTCATTTTCAGAAGTAACACCCCTTATCCTACAGACATCATTGCTGTCCCTGGTGGACATGATCTATTCTGTGTGCAGCTGGATGACTGTAAGTAACCTTTCTTGTCACGCATTTCATTCATAGATTGCCTCTGCTTAGGGAATCTCTTTTTTTAAATTGATATGTTATAATTGTTACCGATTATTTTGGCTGTTCTAGAGAGAGCATAATGAATTGTGGTCTGATCACCAAAGACAAACACAAATAAAGGTGATTGCACTCCATGTAAGGGTAAGGTTTCTGGTTAAGCAGAAATCAGCCTTTATCGATTGCTTGTGTATTTGAGATACTTTACTTAGTTTGCTACACTTAGAGCAGCAAGTAAGGATGTTTGAAATATCCCACTATTATCCTTTTCCAAAACTGATTTCTTACTGTATTTTGGATTCTTTATTATACATGCTAATTTTCATCTTCTCATCTGGCAATGATTTTTTAACCAGTATTCATGTACCCTTTTAGGATACGCCATTAACACTCTTTTCCTATTTTCTGCTTTGTATTTCTTTTGACTGATTCAATGTCTAACTCTCCAGCATTCATTGCTGTTCATTAGGGTCTCACTTTCGAACAACCGGTTTCTCTTTTGAGTCATTTGTCTGGGAGTTTTGACCCACAGTCCCAGCTACTTCTGACCTAAATCCATGAGCATTTTAGGTTGAGTGGGATTCAGGAGGTTAATGGGTACAACAACTAGTCAAAACAGGGTTAGTTTCATGCTATCTAGTCCTGCTTCTCAGCTCTTTATAGATGCTGCCTGAATGTTTTGCATACATTCAGAGCACAACTACAAGTATTTACTTTTTCAGTCTAATGATTATACCCTTAAGTGGTTATAAAGCAGGATGCTCTGTGCACCTACTTTTGTGAACCTTGGAGGAGATTAATATTCCTTTGACTTTTATCTCCTTCAAAGGTTTACTTGACTAGTGGATTAATGCAATGTATTTGGATATTCAAAAGCTTTTGTTTCTGTTCCACTGTTCCTCTAAGCATCTACTCTGTGCTTAAATAGCAGAATTACATTGAAAGCTTGTTTGGTTGTTTTTTTAATGTATATTTTTCCCAAAAAACCTACTCTATTATTTATATTCTTTTTGGTAGTACTGTAACTGAGAATACTGACACTTGTTCTTGTTGTCGGTAGGAACTCTGGTCCTTAAACCTTGTAAGATGTTTTATTTGGATGTATTGAAAAGTTTATTGTTCAAACAAGCACATTGATGAGTCTGCATAGCACATCTTTAATAACTTGCCATTTTATAACAGTGTTTTAGCAGCAATAATTTAATACATTACAACGTTTTAACAATACTATTGAATACCACTGGGTCAAGAGGGAATCACTGTGGAATACCAAGCGAAAGTCTGGTTTTTAGGATGCCTATTGTCTATTTATACTTACTTTTGAATTTTACCACCTTAATTATTTTTAATCCATTTAATGTTGCTTTTAATGATCTCATAAATTGGTAGTGCTTTGTAATTAAAATGTCACATGTGTCTAATTTGGGTATCTCACGGAAATGTCAGCACATATTAAAATAGTTGTAAAGCAGTTTTCATGCTTTTTGGAAAGTCACTTTGTGTATTAACATCTGTTAATGAATCATGAACAGTACAGACTACTCATGATGTCAGTCTATCTCTAGACCATATTAGCCTGTTAGAAGTGTTAAGTTGGGTTAATTAATATAAGGCACTATCTAGCTTATAATTACTGAAAACATTCCTTTAAAAAATACCGGCACAATATTTACTTTTATCTTTTCTAGTAATTTGATATTGGCAGAGTTCTTTTTTTTCTCTTTTCAAACTCTAGCAAAGCTGAACTATTTTCAACAGCCCCAGGATATCGAAGAATCTGATTTTATGAAGTTCTTAGAGAAGTATGGCAGACACTCTTTCATAGCACCATCAGAAGTCCAGCCATCGTTCTCTGCTTTTTACCGTGTGAGTTGAAATCGTAATCAGTTTGCACATACATTTCTACCACAGCTGTCTGATGAGATCTAATGAGAACAGATTGAAAGTCTTATTTCTGTACCTATAATCCATATTATCAAAGAATCATAGCATATCCTGAGTTGGAAGGGACCCACAGGGATCATCCAGTGCAACTCCTAGGACACCCCAAAAATCCCACCCTGTCCCTGAGAGCATTGTCCAAATGCTCTTTGAGCTTTGGCAGCCTTGGTGCTGTGCCCACTGCCCTGGGGAGCCTGTCCAGTGCCCAACCGCACTCTGAGGGAAGAACCTTTTCCTGAGATCCACCCTAACCCTCCCCTGACACAGCTCCAGCCGTTCCCTGGGTCCTGTCCCTGCTCACAGGGAGCAGAGATTGGTGCTGCCCCTCTGTTGCCCTTTTTGAGGAAGCTGCAGACCCCAATAAGGTCTGACCTCAGTCTCCTCCAGGCTGAGCAGACCAAGTGCTCTCAGCTGCTTCTCATATGGTTTCCCTTCCAGGCCCTTCACCATCTTCGCTGCCCCCCTTTGGCTGCTCTCCAGTAGCTCCAGATCTTATGTTGTGGTGCCCAGCACTGCCCTCAGGGCTCCAGAGCAGAGCAGGACAATCCCTTCCCTGGACCGGCTGGTGATGCTGAGCCTGATGCACTCCAAGACAGAGGTGGCCCTCCAGGCTACCAGAGCTCACTGCTAAAGTGTTTGATTCTCAGTTCTTTTCATTCCTTAGTGTATAAAAAGTTCCTGATTAGTTTTCTTGTATTTAAAAGGTTGGACAACCTTTTAGACTAAGCTGAGTGTACGCAAAGAAGAGGTATAGATTTGTCTCTTTGCCCTGATGACGACATCACCTTGTATTCTACAGTAACTTTGTGATTTCTCCAAATTGTCTTTTCAGGCTGGTGATCCAATCTTAATCTACTTTGATTCATCATCTGTACTGAGCACACTTAGACAGCCAGTAAAAATGGGAGCCAGTGGACTTTGTGTTGATGGAAATCCTGCTGGTTAGTAAAGGGGGAGGAACATCTTAGGGTGATTTGCTTGTGTTTGATCTGTTGTCATGTCTTAACTCAGGCTTCCTGGACAGTAAAAGTACGAGCTGTACTCGGATTTTTGCCAATCTGAGCAAGAGCTGCATGACTGACCCTGCCCTCGATGCTGCCTCTTACTACCGGGATTTCACTGTGCTGAAGGTGCATGTCAGATTTCTTGCTTTTGTGCAAAATCATGGTTGCTTGACTTTGCATTGCTTTCCTCTGCAACTTCAGCTAACTGGAAAATTGAAGGGTCATCTGGTATGGCATCCCTGATCTCCCAGTTGTTGAGGCCTTCTTTCTGGGACACCTGCTAAAAAATGTTGTGATTGGTGATAATCCTTCAAGATACTTTCAAATAAATTTCAGTTGTTAGAATTATTAACAGATTTAAGAGGTGCTTCACTGATACTTCATAGTTTTAAATGTTTATATAGACTCTCTTGCATTTTGAGCAGACTTTTTTTCAAGGTAGTCCTTTCTGTTCCATGAGCTTGATCAACCAAGTAGTGCATGTTCTCAGTAAAGAATGAGGATTTGTTTTACATAATATGTTACCTCTAAAATCATATTGAAGGGCCACTTATCAATATTAGCTCTGTTTACAGTCATAGATTGAATTCCATATCAATTTCTCCACTATTTATTTTGATTTAATTTCAAAGTAATGGATTTGCTGTTCTGGATTCATAGTGCTGGTCTTACTGAATGTTTATATGAAAATATCTCCTCTTGCCTTCTAGAATTCATGTGGTGTTTCACGAGAAAACAACATTGTAAATATAAACACCTTAATAAGGCTGATGAGTCTGTTTCCTCTTATATTGAAAATGTAAATCAGCATAACTGTAGTAGAGAGTATTCTTTTGATCAGATTTAACTCATGTTTTCAGGGCTTTCTTTGTCATTGTGGCCAAAATTCAGTTTTTCCTTAACTGGAAGCTAAAGTAATTACTTGATGGCAGAAGAGGGAGTTCCAGGAATGGATCAGAGATATAGTACTTCAAAGTATCTGCATTTTGCAGGACATTAACAAGGCCAAGAATAAATTTCTCTTCTGATGTTCTAAAATGCATTTTGTGGATTAGGTCTGTAATTTATAGATCACAAAATGATGACAAGTTTTATACATCTGGAATATAATATCTGAGTTTTGTTTAGTGATGATTTCATGACTTTAGGCACTTGAAAGCACAGAAATTTACTTGGGGTTTTTTTTTGGTGTTATATAGTGGTTTGTTTATTTTCCCCAGGTCCCAGGTAATGGCACCATTGTGCAGTCCATGAAGGTCAGTCTCTGTCTCCTGTGAAAATAATTTCTACTTCTGAAATTAAACATTCTTGAAATCTTAAGTATTCATAGTAACGGCCAAGGGTTGGGAACTTGGGAGAATGGGAATGTGCTGTGTCTGAGACAAGTGTTTTTTTGACAAAAGTGTGACATTGTAGAATAAAATGGGGATATAAGGAAGGATGTACTTTTAAATGAATTGGCACAGATAGGGCTAAAGTCAGAGACGTCGCTTGTTTTCTTGGAAAACAATTGGGCATCCGGAGCAGGGTGGTGTGCCCATAGATCACAGCTACAGCAAGGAGGTAAATCTGGCTTGGATGGAAAAGCAGTGGAAAAGAGTAAAGAATGCACACTCCTTTTAAAAAAATAATAATTGTTCATGTGTTTCTTCTCTCCAGGTAAATGTCACTGCAGTTGCACCACCTGGAGCTCCCCACATGAGAGACAACACATGTACCAATGTGGTTTCTGAGGTATGTGAATCTCCCTTGAGCAGCTTAAAACAAAGTCATTGCCCTATTACCTTGCTCTATCTCTGATTTCCCTCTGAATCGGACTTCCAGGTGATCTATGAGATAGAATACAGTGGCACGAGTGGGATTCAGAGTGTTTCTGTCCAGTTCAAAGTGAGCAACGTCTCTGGGAACTTCGGAGCCTCTCTGCAGCAACATTTCACTTTGCGTTTCTGGGTCAGTGCCCCCATCCTCCCTGGGCTTTTACCAAGCTTGTAGTTTGTAGTTCGTGACCCATTTTGATACAGATGAGATCTGAAAAGATTAGTGTGGTAGAGTAGTAATAGGACCCTGGGATGCAGATGGTAGTTGAAGGCAGGAGGGGATGCATTTCTGGTCTCAAGTAAACTGTGCTAGTAGAAAAATTCAGGCTCACTGCAAGCGTGCAGTCCTGCATTGCACAAAGTTCAAGGGGCTGATTGTTTTTATCTGATGATTTTTGCTGTTGTTTTGGTTTGGGTGTTTTTTGGGTTTTTTTTGTTGGGGTGGAAGGGAAGAGAATGAGATAAGGGTCACCAGCATGGTCTTGTTAAGGAAAGGGTTGAAGCTATTGCTTTATCTAAGGTGTTCAGTGTTTGTGAACAAAGTTGCTAAATTTATTCTGGGTACTTATTTAACTTTGCCTGTGCAGCAGGAAAGAGAATTACTTTGGAGGGGGTGGAAATCTGGGAAATACTAATGTGTGTTAAGTCCACATAAATCTTGTCCCACATAGGCAATGTAAAGTTGGGTAAGTGATGACCTCGGGGGTAGATAAGCGTGCAGAGTAACCTTGTTGAAGTTAGCCCCAGAGGCTCTCACCATAAAACAATTTAGAAGTGGAATGTGCCACTAAGAATCAGGGTCAAGGCAGGGTTTGTTCTGCAGTTTATCTGTAGAATTGCCCAGACTGATTTGTTCACTTCCTCAGACACAAATGCTGAGCAATAGGAATTCATTGTCCTGAGAGCTTTCCTGGTAGTATCCATGTTTCAGGTGACATTTAGTCTTTTACCTCCTGGACTGGAAGTGAACTTTTCAGGTGAGAAAGATACTTTGGAAACAAAAAATGGGACCTGTAGTAGTTCAGTCATTCAAAAAATGGCTTACACTTACATTTTTGAGAATATTAATTTGATCTTCGGAGACGAATGAATCTCATTGGTGCAAATATTTTTCTTTTCTCCTGTTTCTTCCCTTTGCATCTTTGTAGACCAAGACCCTCTCTCGTATGTTGCCCAGAAGTGGAAACCCTGGCTATATCACTGGAGCACCATTGTTGATTGCAAACAGTGGTGCCATGCAGCATGTATCCTTTTTCTGCTACCAGTTTTTATTTATCGCTGGGTTTCTTGACTTTCAGTACTCCCTTGTCTGGACTTCTGTAGTCCTCTGATAGGGAAAAGGAGGAATGTGGAGTGAGTGGATTGTTAAACACAAGATGAGTGTCCTATACTGTCTGTTTATGCGTTTATTTGCCTTCTTGACATGCAGTGTGTCAGATGAGCATTTTACAGAGTGAAAGTGATGGAAGTTGCTCACAGCTCCTCAGACGCACAGTACAGTTCAGAAGGAACATGAGAACAGGCTGCAACCTCAGGTAACATACTCTGCAGTTGTCCTTCCTGACACAGTTGGAAGGTCTGGACTCACTTAGCATGTCAGTTATGCAGTGCTGTGGAGCCAGAGTCCTTCCCTGAGGTTACCAGTGGGTCTCTACAGATCTTTCATATCCTCCTAAGAGAACTTGGATATCAGAGAGATGGGCGACCGCTAGAATGATCTGAACATTTGTGAGAGCCTTCTGGGACATCGTGAGGCTGTAGTCTGACTGTATGCCTTGGGCAAGAGTAGAGTATATTTGAGGAGTGAATTACAAAGGAATCTTAAAAAGTGATTTGTTTTGATGATTTGGATTGCTCTTTTGACAGGGCCGGTGTAGGACAACTGGTGTGATAACATGGCTAAAGAGCTGTCCATTTTCTTTATCATGCATTACCCTGCCATGTTTTTCTCCCTTCACATTGCAGAGATGATTGAATCTGCATCTGTTTAATACCAATACTTGTTGACTAATTACAGGAGCGGAAGAAATTCTCATTACAAAAGCAGGATGTTGATAGTGGGGGTTTTGTCCTGGAAATCACTTTGTCAAAGCTGTCATTTTCTCATTTCCAGCCTATCCCCATTACTGAAAGAGAGTAACTGTAGTTACATCCAGCAGAAGTTATACAAGGCTTTTCAGGGGATGACGAAAACAGAGGACCTTGCTATAACTGGCAATGCTCATCCAACCCAGACAGAAGAGTGGACAACCATTATGGTTCAGAACTGCAGTGTGCAGGTAATATGAATGCAAGAAGACCAGCTGTGAATATTTTTCCTTTCATATCTTTGTATTGCCTCAGAGAAGCATGGGACCTTCTTTGTGATGATCCTCTGACTCTTATGAGTCTTAATACCTGTAAGCAGTCATGGTTCATACTGTTAGGGTACTTAACAAAAGAAACCCCAACAAACCCTGACAGATTTCATATCTCTTGAATCCTGTGCCTGCTCTCTAAATGGGCAAAAAGAGATTAATGTCATGGCTTGGCTTTGTGAATGAAGATTTGGGAAGGGCTCTACCCACGCTTGCTGCAGGGTCGCTGGTGGCTGAAAAGGCCAATGCGCGACAGACAAGTCTGGTTGCAAAAGGCACAGCAGAGACACTCCCCAGGTGGTATCGACTGGACACGGTTCTTTCTGTGTTGTCTTTTCTCCTCAAGAGTGATCCTGCCTGTGTTCTCCAGGAAGCAGCAGCGTTGTAGATTGTTTGTCTCCAGGTCTCCCAATTGGAGGCCAGAGTAGACCAGTGGTGATGGTCAATATGGCCAAGGCTGAGACGGTGTTTCAGGGAGCCCCTCTTTGGGGCTCCTCTCTTGCAGCAGCCGGTGGCAAGTTCACCATAGAACACTATCTTAGGGAGGCAGCGGTCCTTCATCCTGGAGATGTGCCCTGCCCAACGCAGCTGTGTTCTCAGCAGCATGGCCTTGATACTTGTGACTGCAGCCTGTTCAAGAACAGATGTATTGGTCGCATATTCAGTCCAGTGGATGTTTAGGATTGTACGGAGGCAGATCCAGTGTTATAGTACATAGTTTTCTGACAGCCTTCTAGAACTAATAGTACCTGATTACTTGCTATTAATTTGATGTTTTTATTGTTATCATCCTTTCTGATCTTCCAGGGGTAGATTTTCTAGGGGTAGTTATATATCACCTAATAAGGTTAAAAGTTTTTGACCAAAGTACTTGTGTATTAATAATTATTAATCTGTCAGATGGCCTAAAGGAATAGAAAATCCAAGTGGTACAGCTGAGACAAATTCTGTTTGAAAGTGAGACGGATATAGCTCCAAAAGGGGTGGTTGACCTGACCAGAAGTTAGGGAGTTAGTGCTGGAGTGACCTATGCTATCCAAAATATTAGACTTGGACCATAATGGTCCTTTTTCATTTCATAGTATTCTAAAATACTATATTAAGTTGACAGGAGTATATTTTATTTTCAGACTGTGAATTGCACTTCCTGTTGCATGGTTCCTGTGACCCTGGAGATACAGATACTGTGGAGTAACGTGGGCCTCCTGTCCAACCCACAAGCTCAAATACTGGGTGCACGATACTTTTACCAGTGTCGCCCCCTGAAGGTATGGAATTAAAACCCCTCCCTCACACACAGAGGTAATTAAATGGGATTTACAGGTTGCTTAAGATCCAAGGAATCAAATGGTCTTGAAACTAAGTTGAGATTTGTTGAACTTAAGCAGTGGTCTGGCTGCAATGGCAAGAGTTGTTATTTAACAGCTCCACAGATGAAAGGTTGTTTTGTGGTCTATTTAGTACTGTCTTCACTTAGTTGCACAACTGGAAAAGGTACCTTCTTTCCAACTCCAAACCACCTTCTGCCACTTAAGGACTCAAACTTTAAACTTATGCTCAGTATAAAGTTGTATTTGCAAAGATTCAGTTACTCCATGTTTATCTGGTTGTCTCTTAAAGCCTTGATACAGAATTTAAGTTGATTTATATTTCTCAGATGCCACAGCATACTGATAATCTGTGTAAGAAGATATTTCCGTTTCTCCAGAAGTTCTGAAATCACCAGGTAGCTGAGGAAGAGACTAATGCTGATGGCAGCAGATTTGAAGAATTAAGGAGCAATGCTGTAAGACAGAATCATAGAATCATGGAATCAGATGAGTTGGAAAGGACCTCTGAGATCATCACGTCCAACCCTTGATCCACTACCACCACAGTTACTAGACCATGGCACTGAGTGCCACATCCAGTTGAAGAGGTCCCTTCTCATTGCAGGGGACTTGGACTAGGGAACCTTTACAGGTCCCTTCCAGCCCAAACTATTCCATGGTTCTGTGATGTCAGCAGGAGCTAACAGGGCTGTAAAGGACAATGAATAGTCTTTTTCAAGCATGTTTCAGTGGATCCCATTTTGGTGCATGTTTGGGTTTTGACATCACATAATCTTTTGGGCAGCTCATATATTCCAGGGCTTATTACTTCTCTGTGAGGGCTTTAGGAGGAGCAGGTGACACCTCCCTGTGGCATTCTCATGGCAGTGAGGTGTGACATGGGAAGTATCTGTCTGATCTATTAATACTCTTAGAACTTCAGACTCAGTCTAAATAAGACTTTACATCACTTCTTTTGATGCATCTCATGGTACCTCTTTGTCCTTCCTTCTTGCAAAATACATGAAGAGAACAGGATAGGGAAATGTTGATGGTGTAAAACTCATTGCGTGAGGCAAACTGATGCCCACAAAAATACTTTCTAAATCTGAGCTGTTGCATGGCTTCATTAACAAAACTTCTGTGTGAGCAGGAAGACTTGTGTTCCTGGTAAAAGTACAGGGTACATATCCCTCCGTAAGGATTAGCTAATCAAAAAGAATGAGATTTTGATTTCATTTGCTTGAGCAACTGATGCTCATTACTTTAGAGCTGGAAGGTATATTGCCAAGCAAATGATGAGAAAGCAAGTTTCTGGCAGCAAGAAAACCCCACACCATTGTAATCAATCCTGACTTCATCAGTGGCAACCCACAAATTAGGATTGTTAGTAAAGACATTTTAGCAAAGGAGTGAGTTGGCAGCAGCTGGGAATTGCAGCCATTTGTAAGCACAGCAGCAAGATCACCAGTGTGTCTTTCACATTGCTTGACTTTCAAATTATGTCACTTCCCAGTTTTAGCCTACATATTCTCTCTGTGAGAACTATCCTTTAGTTCCTTTAACTGTTCTTTGGAGAAAACCTTTTCCTTTAGACCACGCTGCATCACTGCAGAGTTGCCTAAGTGACTGACCGGAAAACAGAACCCAGGAAAGACATCCTGATTTCTACACCCATCCACAGTATCTGGTCACAGTTGTATTTGTGCTCCCTGAAAGTACAGGGCATTCTTAAGTGATGTAGAGCTCTACAAGAGCATGCTGGAAGTTTCTTGTAGTTGCCTTCTCCCAGCTGTTGAGCAGGGGTTGTATATAGTCATGTTCCCTGCGCTAATCTCTCTGATTTTAAGGCAGATTTTGATGGTCCAGACACAAAATTGATCCTCTTGAGGCTTCTTGTTCACTAAGTCAATTGGGCCTACTATGTGTTTACTCTTTAATAGGAGAACTTAACATTCGTCGGAAGTGAGGGGAAAATTCTAATTGTAACTGCTCAGCAGCGGTAGTTTGTGACTGAGGACTGATCTGATAGGGAGGGCAAGAAGGGGTTAAGCTGCCTGGAAGCAGGAATGCTAGGAGTGAAGTTTCCAGGTGATGAGATAAGAAACAGCCTCAGCTGTTGTACTGTAGCCATTCTGGAATGGGAATGCTCAGGGTCCACCTTTGGACAGCAGAGCTGCTGTGCTGGGGGATGGACCCACACGGCTGCCCCCGCTGGTGCTCCCAGGATTGGTGCTGCTGGTGCAGGTGTACACAAGGAATCTGCTGGTGATGCATCTTTGCAGACTCCATGTAGGACCATGTGCTGCAGTAGGACTGTACCCAATGCACTGTTCATTATGTTTTTCTTTTCTATTTAAGCGCACCAGTGTTTTTTAATTTGCTGTGAGAGGTACCACAAAAATTCCCCCAGAATTTTTCTGGTCTCAGTATTTTTGTCTTAAGAGTCATGAATTCTGTCTTGCAGCTTTTTTGTATGCTTCCTACAGAACTTTGCTCTTAATGCAATCTTCCAGATTCTTCTCAGGGAAGTGGGTGACGTGGTGATTTCACAGATTGACTTAAAGCACTGCAAGCACAGCAGGTGTGCTGCCAATAGCTTCCCTCTTGATGTCAGCATGCAGGGCTGGGGAGTGGGGCAGAGAGTGAGGTTGCTCTTTTGGCAGCAGCGTGGTCTTAAATCAACCCAGGGTAACCATGAAACTCCACACAGCTGAAAGAGTGAGTGTATTAGTTATCTTGCAGCATTCTGTTGAAAGAAAAAAGAACTGAGGCCTTAGAAGTTCAGTCCACTCTTCCATCTTTACCCATCTGTCTCTTTTCTGAAACAACATCCTAAAACGTGAGAAATAAATTTATAAATAAATAACAAACAAATAAATAAATAATTAAGTTATTGTTGTATTGGCTCCCTGCTTTGTTTTATTGATATTTTATTGAAAGGATTTCATCTTGTGGTAGTTCTATATGTTTCTGGCAGCAAACACTTGTCCAAAGGGGCAGGTGATTTTATCTTACATACAGTTGATAATTTTATAAAAAATAAAGCTAGATTTGCTTCTGTTCTTACCACTAGCTGGCTTATATATCTCTCCTCTGAGTAGAAGGCTTACTCTAGCAGAGCTTGAGTCACTGCTGCCACTTTGGAGATCTGTAACGTGTGATAGAAGTAGCTACCGGTCTTTCCTGTGCTCTCAATTTACCTGCCATCATTTTGGGGAAAGGGGGGATTACTCCGCTGGAAACTTAAGACACTTAACTCCTACCATTGTAAAGACATCTTGGTTGCCAGTCATCTATGTGGGTGTCCATTAGAATATTGAGGGGGGATATATATTTTGCATTGTCTGCTAAACTCTGCTTTCCCTCTTGTTGCAGTTCCCGAGCACACACACGGTACCTGTGACAACTGTTGTTACCTTCACTGACATGACAGATTGGCCAGAACCACCCCGGGGCCAGCCCCAAAGGCATTGGAAACTCCCATTTGACATCTTCTTCCCATTCAAGGTGGCACTGAATTTAGAAAGCAGTTACAGAGTTGATCTGGCTGGCTATTTTTTGTTTATTCTAATAATATATAGTATTTTCTGCTTTTGAAAATAGATGGGTCCTTAAAGTTCAGTAAGTGAATTGATACATTCAGAATATGAGCCAGAGCATAGGCTTTTCTCCTCAGGTTCTTTTACTGTGCCTATGATATCTATGTGCCTTCTGTTCTTGGATTAAGCCAAGCTTCTATCCTGTGTCCTCTCATGCCCCTTTTCTCTATATGTACCACGTGTGAACATCACTGCAGTGAAACACTTGAGGACTGGAGGGATCTAGAGATGTTCCATTAATGAGAGACAGGGAGGAGGACGTTAAAACGATTGGTCCATGTTCCCAGAAACCCAATGTGCTCTCTAAGTAAGGAATTTGGAGAGAGGAGCCAAGTTCAATCCAAGCATTTTGTAGCTGCATTCAGTTATCTCCTGTTGGAGGAGCACCTGATTTTTCTGTGTGGAACTAACTGAACATTTAAAATACAGGGGCCCTCCAGGGTGGCCTGAATTCTTGTTTTACGAGTAGACATGTCTGCCAGTCAACTCTAACCTGTCCTTGTTACATGACAACCATGCCTCTGTGACACTTTTTGACTCTTCTATGTCTTTTCAAATACAGATATTCAATTGAAATTTTCATGGTTTAATCACTGTTTACATTAGCAATAGTGTTGCACAAAGCAAAGTAATTATAAATGTCCCATACTCTGAAATATAGTTGAATTTCAGTGGTTTTTCAAGACATCTTCCTTCCTTATCTCTTTTTCTCGTGGAAGAAATCGTCCTGAATATAGGTTTTCCTAGAAAGAAACGTTCAGTTATGGCTCCAGCTAGAAACTGAACTGAAAATGATAGCCACTGGAGTTCTAAGTGGTACATCAGAGGGAGTTGTGAATGGTTCTAAAATTTAAAAATCAATAATTTTAGGAAGAATTTATAGATGTATTATAGACTGAAGCTTACCTCTTGCTCAGTCTGTGGGACCAAGATGTAAGTTTACTGCTTTCAAAGTTAAAGGGGATGTCCTGACTTTCTGGTCTGCCCATTCCATCACATGAGAAATCTGATTAATTGTTCCAAGAAGTTGGATGAAAGCATATTTTTTAGCAAAGGATTTATTCTTTATCTTAAATTCTTCAGATGACGGAAAAATCTGCCCCATATGATGCCACATGTTCCAGTGGAATCAATAGGGGCCAGGATGATCAGAGCCTACTGTTAATAAAATGTATTGGTTGCTTTTATACATATGCTGCATATTTGTACATATTTGCTGTGTAGCAAATTTGTTGCTTTCCCTCATAACAAACTTTAAAAAAGGGTGCAAAAATAAGCTGAAAAACTTGTAATTAGTAAGGGTATCAAGGGACATAACACGAATCAAACAAAACCAAATATGCAGATTTTGGGGGTAGCTTTGTGAGTGTTTGCATGGTTTATTAGCTGGGAAAGAATTCCATGCAAGTGTCTGCTGCTTCCATGGATTCTGATTCTGGGGCAACTGTGCAGGCTGTGCTGAACACTTTGGGTTCCAGTGTTACATAGGGCCACTGGTATCAATACAGCAACAAGCGTGGATTTTTAGGTAGATGTGGCCTCTCAGCTGTGCCTTTGCAAAGCTTTTAGCAGAACATATCTGTAGTGTGTCCCGTGTCCTTGATGCCCCTGATCTGTGGAATCCAGAAAATTAATTTACAAGTGACAGTCACTGAATTAACAAAGGGTTAGCTGGAGAAACTTCACGAAAGTCACATTGCCAAGTGTGTCAGGATATAGCTTGAATGAAAAGGATCTGGCATCCCTATTTTCTGCATTATTGAGATAATTCAATTAAGTGTGACTACAGAGATACTATTTATCTATGAGCTGCAAATACATGAAGTACTGTAAGAATGCAGCACCTTATACTGTAATACTCTGCTATACCTCAACCTCCAACATGTATTTTCTAGCTCATGTTTTGCTCCTCTGACATTTTCACATTTCAAGAAATGGAGCTGGAAAGAGCCTTGTCCATAACCTGTTCTAGCCTGAACTAAGGCCTGTTCAAATTCTAGCTGTGCCATAGCGATGGATGTGGATTTAGAATCTGCAGTTTCCTATGACAGTGTATTTTAATGTTTACTTTCTCATGGCTTTTTCCCCACTGCCTGATCTTAAATAGCCTCCTTTGCAATTCAGTATCAGGCACGGTATGTTAGTGTCACACACCAGACAGGCCCAGATGCACAGGATGGAGCATTTGTACTCTGTGTGAAGGGCTGGGACAGCGCTGTGGAATGTCCCTGCTGCCAGCACTGTGTCTGGAGCCAGCTGTCCAGAGTGCCCCTTTCGGGGCAGTAGGCCTGGTTTTACACTGCCGAGTGAAGATGACCTTTACTAGACGATCTTTAAGGTCCTTTCCAAGCCTGACCATCGATTCTGGGAAGATGCAATTTTGGATTTCAAAGCAGAAGCAGGTACAGAGCCCGCGGGCGGGGCCGGAAGCGACGTGAGGCGGCGGCTGAGGCTGAGGGGAGCCGAGCCGGGGAGATCCGGGCGGTGAGTAGAGCCAAGCAGAACCGGGCCGGGCAAAGCCTCCTCGGCCGTGCCCGCCGTCAGTCGGTGCTGCCCGTTCCCCTCCCGCGCGGGTCCCGGGAGCGGCCAAGGGATGTGAGGGCTCGGGGGAGAGAAGGGTCTCAGCCTTGGCGCTGCCGGGCTGCACCCTCACCGCCCTTCCCCCGGACCCCGCAGGCTTCCCGGAGCTGCTCAGACTCGCGGTCCCGGTCTGTCGGCGGTCCCGGGGCCGCCAGGAGTGACCGGGAAATCGCAGCTCGGTCCCCTGCGAGCACCAGACGAGCCGGTCGGAGCTGCACGGGCCTCCTCCCCCTGGGACCCTGTGAGAGCAGAGCTACTGTTCTGGAGGTTTTCTTTCCTTGCTAGTGGTCTCTTGTGACTACTTACAAGATTTCTCCATGCCCAGAGAAAACATTTAAACCCACCTGACGCTTGCCTGACACCTAAGAGTCACTACCTCGGTTTTGACCTGACTTGGTGATAAGCCTGTGTTCTTCACACAGTGTTCTTCACAGTAGACAGAACAGGATCAGATTAGAGGTTTTTTTAAGTAACCTGATAGCCCTCTGAAAAAAGTAATAAAACTGTAGGTAAAGGACACTTAATGAGCAAAGCTTACACAGTTTACCAAAAGCCTTTGGCAACTGTGTCTGTACTATGAAGTCAGAAAGAGTTTTTTTCTTAAATTAATAATATCTCAAACATTTGTATAAATGCTTGTACCTGAGCTGACTCTCTGCTCTAAAACTGATGGATACTTGGAATTGTTTACCTTCTTTCTCTTCACAAATTTGCTGTTGAGACACTGAGAGAAGTAATTATAAAGGGTTAAAATAAAGTTTTCTTCTTCCCTGTTCTATAGTAAAGTATTTATGTTTAGTCACTTCAGAAACTACATTACCATTTCCATATTCATGTCAGTGAATATTTTTTGTTGTGTAAACTGCTTTTCTGATTTATTTCTGTGTTTGCTGATTATCTTGCTCTTCTAAGCTACTCTGTACTGGATTGTCATAAAAATTGGGTTCAATAGCAAAGTGAGCATCTTTTAGGCTTAGCTTCTGTAATTTTTCAGCTGCTCTTCTTGAATGTTGTGTTAGTAGGAATATGAAAGCAATGCTATTTTTATGTTTTTCTGCAACATCAAGAGAAGAAAACATCTGAGAGTCCCTGTGCATGATACTCTGAAAAGTTGGTTCAAGACATACTGAAGGTCAAAAAACAAACAGAATGGTAGAAATTATCACTTAAGGAATGAATGCAGAATAAAAAAACATATTATGTCACTATATAAATCCTTGCTTTGTCCAAATTTGAGTACTCTGTGCAGTTCTGTACAGAATATTGGGTAATACGCTGTACTCTGTTTGGGCTAATTGGGGAGGTGGAGAAAGAGCAATAGAGATGATTGTATACATGAAAGAGCCTTGATATGAGGAAAGCTCTGAGAGCAGAGCTCACTGGTGTCTGCAGCTTCCTCACACGGGGCAGCAGCTCTGATCTCTGCTCCCTGTGAGCAGTGATAGGGCCGGAGGGAACGGCTAGAGCTGTGACAGGGCAGGTTTAGGCTGAATCTCAGAAAAAGGTTCTTCCCCCGGAGGGTGGTCAGACACTGAACAGGCTCCCCAGGGAAGTGGTCATGGTCCCAAGGCTGCCAGAGCTCCAGGAGCGTTTGGACAACACTCTCAGATAAAGGGTGGGATTGTTGGTATGTCCTAGGAAGGGCCACAAGTTGGACTAATTGTCCCTGCGGGTCCCTTCAAACTCAGGAGATTCAGTGGTTCTAAATGATTGTACGATTCTCTTAATTTTGAAGTGAATGCTAAGGGGGTAATGGGAGGTAAAGTGAAGACCAAAGCCCTTGTGGAGGGGTTTGTGCTACAGTGCATAAAAGAAAGGATATAAACTGCCTTAGGAGCTAAGGCCACTCTCTCAAGTGTGGCTGCACAGCCCTTTCATCTGCTGTCTGCAGATATGTAATAACAGGGCGAGTGCAGGTGAAGGAGACTGAGGGAGGTGGCTCAGCAGCCCGTGCCGTGGGGTAGTGCTGTCTGGACTAGTCCGGGACCAGACAAAGCGGCTGTCAACGTTGTAACTTGTAAAGCCCAGGATTTTGTGCTGCAACGTGGAGCGGAGTTACATCATCTGCGGGCCGGCGGGGGGGGCGGGGGCACGGCGGGGCCCGCGGATTGGCTGTNCCGGCCCGAGGCCGGGCGGACCGCGGGTCCGCGCGCGCTGCTCCGGGAGAGCCGCGTCAGGAGGCGCCGGGTGCGGAGCGCGGGGTGAGGCGGGGGGGTCCCGGGAGGTTCCCGACCGCCGCGGTTCGTGGGCCAGAGCGCCCCGGGAGAGCCGCGCGGCCCCTAGGTTTCCCCCCACCCCCGACAGGGACTCAGCCGAGGGGCGCGGCCCTGCCGCCAGTACTGCTGCTGCTGCTGCTGCTGTGCAGCCGCGGTTTTGCTGCGGCCCCAGGTGACAGAGCCGGGCTGGCACAACGGAGCAGCACCGAGCTCCCGCGGGTGCGGCCCCGGGGGCTCTCGGGAGGCCTCCGGGACACGGGGCGGCCCCGCCGGCATCCTTCTGGGCAGGAGGAGTCGCGTGGCACTCTCTGCTCTGAGAGCCTCTTCCCTGTGCGTGGAACTGCTGCAGAACCCGGCGGAGCTGTTCGCGACCTGCTCGAAAGACCACTTTTTTTAAGGATTCCTTTATTTTAGTCAGCTCTTCTGAACTGGCGTCCCTCTGAGAAGGTTTCTAGAGTTTAAGTTTGCATGAAGAACTGCAGATGAGTTTTGGTTTTTTCCCCTTTGCCAAAGTTTTAGTTGGTAAGGTGATGAAGAGGTTTAAATAGCAAAAGCCTCTGTATGTCACAGAGGACTTTTTTGTGTTGTGGTAAAGACTTATTACATGGCAATTGTATGTATTTCCTTGAAACTTGATTTGTCTCTAAGTTACTTAAGTATAGTACAGAAGAGCAGCTCTTTCTGTCAGTTTGGTTTCCAGGGTTTTTTCACTTGTGAAATGTCCTAGCTCTGAGATATTTGCCTTTATATATAAAACTGTGAGAGAAGTTTCATTTAATCAACTCACAGCAAATACTTGTGGACATCCTATAGGTCTGCAGCCAACAGACTGAAAAACCAGCGTTACAGACTGTTGTTGTTCAAGGCACTAGTTTTAGGACTTTTGATCTCTGATTGCTTTGGAAGGTGACTAATTCTGTGTACACTGATCTGGAACAGAATAAATGTACTGTGCTACTTAACATCTGTTTTGAAGATAAAAGTATATGAAAACTAGCCAATAGCATTGCTTTCTATTAGCAGTGATAGGACAACTTTAATTATTTAAAGAGATTATGGGAAAATTATATTTTTTAAAGGTTACGTTCAGAGGCTAGTTTAAAAGAAGTAGGGCTTTCTGGTAGTGAAAAAAAAATAAGCTGATACTAGGGGAAATACCTGAATAATGCATTTTGCATTTCTTTCTATTGCTCCCTCTAGGTGAAGCAGAAGAATTTTGTAATTTTTTGTATTTTATTTTTAATTATGTAACTTTCTTTGGTTCGTTACTGGAAACCAGAACTATTCCAGGCATGAAAATGGTGGAAATGTGAGTGGAATGGACAATGGGGATTGAAATTAGCTTTAAGTCCTTGACTGAGTGAGAGGAGAGAAAGGAGTTGGACTGGCCTTTAAAGAAAGCTTGTGGCTCACAGCATACCTTGTGCTCTGTCTGTGCTTTCTGGCAGCGTCATTTCCAGTTCACATATCTCTTTTAATTTTTTATGTCTGCTGCTGCTTTGGACTTTCTGTTTTCTTGTTAACTTGGTCTCCTTGCCTTTTCTCACAAGTTTCAAAAACATGCTTTTTTTCCCCTAATCTTTTTCCTTCCAAAGATCCAGGTGTCTGACACTTCTCACCGTTCAGTCCTCTCCTTCAGCAAAGGAAAACTGTAGACAGCCTCCCAGGACGGGGTTGCTCTTAGTTGCCAGCAGCCCTGTAGTGAGAATGGTGGTTCTCTGACTCAGGATACTTGTGGTGAAAGGGGTTCTGGATAAAGGACCCTTTGTTTGCCAGCTCTGATTGTTGGGACTTTGAGCATACCTCTGAGACACAAGGAAGATCCTGTTGAGAAGACTGTCTGATAGTAGGTGTGAAGGTGAAGTTCAGGGTGCCAGGCTGGAACAGCCAGACCTATGAGCATTGGGAATTGCGCAGCCCCTGACGCAAGCGCATGAGATGCCTGGTAAGGGCTCAAAGGGGGAATGTCTAGTTAGGACTATTTCCCAGCTCCATGAAACTTTCCCTGTTATGAGGAGAAAACTGACTACTTCCTTGGTTTTGTTGTCTGCTAGGAGTCCTTTGCCTCATCCTGGCAGAGGTCAGTCTTGCCATTTCAGATGAAATGCAGAACTGGAGGGACGTTGCAGATCAATATTGTTAAAATGGCATGTGGTGTCAGCTTTACTAGACTGGAGAACCATTATCTGCTGGTGGCTGCCTTGTCTAATGTAGAGGTGTAGATTTTTGTAAGGATTATCATGAGGGATAATGGCAATACACTGATGCAGGATGATGTTCATGTACACATGTGCCAGAACTGGCAGTGCTGTAATTGTCCTGGTATTTGTAATAGCAGCCCTCCAATGAAGTTACTGTAAAATCTCTGTGCCCTCTTTTCAATACCTTCTCTGTCCCATAGCTTGTGCAGTGGTGTTTGCTTTATTCCAATGGTGCAGAGAAATGGATTGAAAGGAAGTAAAGGAATCAAAATTTTGTGAAAGGGGGAAAATGGGTTTCATAGCTTAAATACTGTCCGGGAGAACTAGATTCTTCTTAATTTCCTTTGGTTCCTCTGCGATAGTAGATGCATTACTTCAACTGGAGCTGTCATAGGAGATTGCTGACTCTCTATCCTTTGTTTACTGTGTACTTGCTCTAATGAATTTTAGAACTAGAATAATCCTGACTGTTTACAAGTTCAGTCAAGGGAGACTAATGTCAAGTACCTTGGAAATTCGTGTCTTTACTTGCAGTCATGGATAACATCTTGTAATTTCATAGTGCTTGAGGAAAAGTGAACAAGCATATTTCCAGAATTAAATAGGCTGAGGTTCATGACCAGTGTAGAAGATACTCTGTTGTGGGGTGTACAGAGAAGTCTGGATGATGCAACCTTTCTCTGGTTTTGTTTTTTTTTTTTTTTTTCCTTCCAGGCTTCTATCTGGACAAAATTAGGACTTTTATCCATTTTACATTATCCATATCTACATTCATTAATTGTGTTTTCCCTTCTTGGGGAACCATGGGGGTTTTTTTACCTTTATAATGATCTTCTGGCAGCAGGTAGGGAACAGGGCCTTCAGTTCTTCTGTGTCACAGTCTGTAAGCAAATTCTGCAAAATGGAGAGGGGACACAAGGAAATGATATTAAGACTGTACAGGACGAAGTTGGAGTGGGGGAGCGGGTGAAGAGAAAAATATAGATGGAAAATATAGATGGAAAGTCACTGATTTTTAACCAGTTTTCCCCCTTCCTCCCTTTTAACTTGCAGATATCCTTGATTTGCAGAAGGCATCTCAGAATGTTGTGTCAAGCTGCTCTGAGCCCTGTTGTCCGTTCCCCGGGATGGTGCTTTGTGTTGTCTCCACGTGCTGTGGCAGCCATTCCCCGTTCATGTATGTATGAGAGACAGCACACCTTTCTAATGCTGCTGGTCACTGTGTCTGGGCATGTCTGTGCTGTAGTGAAAGGAAAATCATCTCATTAACATCATTAAAACTAACAACCTCTGAGTGAACTGCAGTTCAAGCTCTGCTTTCTTAATGTTACTTGCTCCCTCAACTCAGTAGTATTCATCTGGATTGGTGACTTTTTTTCATTCTGACATGCATTTCAAGAAAAAAAAAATCAGTTGTGAAAGTAATGCTACTGTAAAAGTTCTTTATTTTATCCTCATACACTCCTAGAAAACAAGATCTGATTATGTCTTCTCCACCATCTGCCTTTTCATCCCAGAGCTGCCCCTACTTAAGCAATGTGCAAAAATATCTGACTCAGAGGTGTTGTAAAAGCTGTGTTTCTTTTCTTTCCTAACAGTCAAGCTTTCTTTGCAACTACAGACAGGAAAACTCTCTATAAATGTATCTAATGAGGCAAGGCAAAGGAGACTGTTTTTAAAACTGGTCTTTGTGATGTGAACTTTGTGGGGTCTTGTACAGTGTCCTTTAGTTTGGTCTTCTAGATTCCTGGAGTTGGAGATTTGTGATGCATGGAATATTGCCTTCTGTACCGTAGGGATGGTTAGTGCTGCTCAGATGGTACTGGTTCTCACTTTGTTGTGGTGAATTGAAAGCTACTTCTCATTTCCAGTCACTGGGAAGTGTGTGTGTGTAGCCCTGGAAAGGGAGGAAATGTTACATGACTTCAAGGGCCTAAAGTCTGAACAAAACACTTAAAACTGCTTTCTTTTCCCCTTCCTTTCTTTCTCCACAGACCTCCCTTACAATAACCAAAGATTAAGGAATGAATCCGTTCGTTGTTGGAGCAACATTCCATTTCTCACGGTGCCGCTCAGCCGTGCCCATGGAAAATCCTTTGCACACCGGAGCGAGCTGAAGCACGCCAAGAGGATCGTGGTGAAGCTGGGTAGTGCTGTTGTGACCCGAGGGGATGAGTGTGGCTTGGCCCTTGGGAGGCTGGCTTCGATTGTAGAGCAGGTAATCCTGAGCCTGAACATTTGTTTTAACTTCAGGTACTTGGGTTTATGGTTTGAAGTATCCCTTTGGCTAGTTCAGGTCAGCTCTCCCAAATGTGTCCTCTCTGAACTTTGTTCCCAGTCCCTCGCCTGCCTGCTGGGATGGGGCATAGTGGGAAAAGGAAAGCCTTGATGCTGTGCAAGTGCTGGTCACCATGGGGAAAAGAGGAGGCTTTGATGCTGTGCAAGCACTATTTAGCAATAGGCAAAACATGGGAAGCAATAGGCCAAACTTTGGCGAGGATTGGACATGTCTCCTCTGAAAAGTAATGTTAACAAATCAAATTCCCATAAGACATTTAGCTTTAGGGCTTTGAAAGGAATCTGGACAGATACATGTAAAGAGCATGTAATGCGAAGGATTTTTTTTAGTTGTCCACTTCTAGAATTCAAAGTTCCTATGTAATGATAGCTTTGGGATTGGATGGTGAATAAGAAGGTTAGTGGAAGATACAGTTGCTCCTTTACATTTCATATCTTTCCTTATCTGTAGCAATGGTGGTGG
The DNA here is from genome assembly GCA_013397135.1 of Pachyramphus minor. Lineage (NCBI taxonomy): Eukaryota > Metazoa > Chordata > Aves > Passeriformes > Tyrannidae > Pachyramphus > Pachyramphus minor. The sequence continues at coordinate 605,788 of VYXB01010650.1, forward strand.
AGAGGTGAGGGATGTAGAAGAGTTAGCACGTAATATGTATTCTGAAGATTCAAGCATGTCATAAAAGCTGGTATTGTGAAAAGAAGGTTTAGCAGAAGCTGTAGATGGCATACAGTCCTTGGTATAGCTCCTCAGTGGGTAGGAAGGTGTGCAGAAGTATCCTAAAAGGTGTTTGCCTTGCTTTATGCATCCATNCCCGAGGGGATGAGTGTGGCTTGGCCCTTGGGAGGCTGGCTTCGATTGTAGAGCAGGTAATCCTGAGCCTGAACATTTGTTTTAACTTCAGGTACTTGGGTACATGGTTTGAAGTATCCCTTTGGCTAGTTCAGGTCAGCTCTCCCAAATGTGTCCTCTCTGAACTTTGTTCCCAGTCCCTCGCCTGCCTGCTGGGATGGGGCATAGTGGGAAAAGGAAAGCCTTGATGCTGTGCAAGTGCTGGTCACCATGGGGAAAAGAGGAGGCTTTGATGCTGTGCAAGCACTATTTAGCAATAGGCAAACCACGGGAAGCAATAGGCCAAATTGTGGCGAGGATTGGACATGTCTCCTCGGAAAAGTAAAGTTAACAAATCAAATTCCCATAAGACATTTAGCTTTAGGGCTTTGAAAGGAATCTGGACATATACATGTAAAGAGCATGTAATTCGAAGGATTTTTTTTAGTTGTCCACTTCTAGAATTCAAAGTTCCTATGTAATGATAGCTTTGGGATTGGATGGTGAATAAGAAGGTTAGTGGAAGATACAGTTGCTCCTTTACATTTCATATCTTTCCTTATCTGTAGCAATGGTGGTGGAGAGGTGAGGGATGTAGAAGAGTTAGCACGTAATATGTATTCTGAAGATTCAAGCATGTCATAAAAGCTGGTATTGTGAAAAGAAGGTTTAGCAGAAGCTGTAGATGGCATACAGTCCTTGGTATAGCTCCTCAGTGGGTAGGAAGGTGTGCAGAAGTATCCTAAAAGGTGTTTGCCTTGCTTTATGCATCCATGGATGAAGCACAGCACTTGTGTCAGTAAGAACTGGAAAGCATAACGTTGTCTATAACAGCCAGGACTGTTGTGCTGGCAGTGATGGTACACCAGGCCCTATTCCTTATTTTCTGTACTTACAGGTCTCAATGCTGCAAAACCAGGGCCGAGAGATGATGATTGTCACCAGTGGTGCTGTAGCCTTTGGAAAGCAGCGGTTGCGTCATGAGATCTTGCTTTCTCAGAGTGTGAGGCAAGCACTTCATTCAGGCCAGAGTCAGCTGAAAGACATGGTGAGAGGCTGGGGGCAGTTGTGGTTTTCTTTAAATATGTAGTACCTGCTCCAGTCACTGACAGCTGCTCTTTGTGTTTGTAGGCTATTCCAGTGTTGGAGGCCCGAGCCTGTGCAGCAGCGGGCCAGAGTGGACTCATGGCCCTGTATGAGGCCATGTTTACACAGTACAGCATCTGTGCAGCTCAGGTAAGGCATTCCCTCCTTCCCAGAAGGACTTGCTACTTTTGGGGCTTATTGTTGTCAGATAAACAGTACCTTATACAGGAGTGCCTTGCTAAGTATTTCTGACATGGAGTTATCCATTGTCAACAGAAAACAAATACGCTTTTTCCTGAAGTTCATGTGTGTCCTGCTCTTAGCAGGGAGAATCTATAAAGATCTCTTCACAAAAGCTGAATGATGATCCAAAGTGAGGGTTTAAAAATCACAAGTGCTTGAACTGCCACACATTCTGTAAAGCTGGTGGAAGTGCATATCCACAGTTCAGAACCTTCTGCTCCTCAAACCTTTCTAGCTTGTGGTTGATGGTTTCTTTAGCCTGGGCCTTACACTGAAGGCTGCAACTCTATCACTTGAACTACTCTTAAACAGGCTTTGCTTATCTTAAATACTCTGAGAATACAGAATTGCATTAACTGTAAGACCTTATTCGTTTAGACATTTTTGATGAGTTTAGGAGCCTAGTATGAAGTCTTTTTGGAGGAACTTCTTCCTGTGATATGGCAGAGCTGATATGGCTAGAATGTTTACGTATAGCTAAAAATCACTATAGATTGTGCTCCGATTAGAATCTTTTTCAAGTCCATATGCCTTCGATATAAACAAATTCATTGTCTCTGCCAAAAGAATTAGAGTGCACACAGATTCCAAGTGCTATTGTAACATTTCTGTGCCAGAGTTGTTTGCTTAGTTCTCAAATGTCCAATTTCAGAGTAAAAATAAAATAGCCAGTCTCTCCAGAGCAGACATTGAGGCTTTTTTGGTCTTCAAATACCAAGAAGAAAGGGATGATATCTTTATGCAGGAGGCTTTAATTACAAAATTCTTTCAGAAAAGCAATGAGTGCTAGTGAGCTGAAGAGAAGTCTGGAGATAATGTGCGCCTGCTACAAGTAGGAACATGAAACTGTGAGGAAAATCAGGAAAGGCAATGTCTTGAGTAGTCTATTGAATTGTTTAGGTCTTAGTAGTTACCATCAGCATCTGTGTTCTGATTACAATTTTATTTTTCCAAGTTTGCTCCTGGAGTGTGTGACCTGTCAGCTTGAGAAAGGCCATTGTAGGCTCCAGTAGAAGTTAAGGCATATAAACCTATAACGTTGTGGAAAGAATATTTCTCACTTGTATTCTATATCCTTGAAATGTAGTTTCTGTTTCTTCAGTGACCTAAAAGGCATGACTGCTCTGTTATGAAATGTTAATCCATAAGTTTATGATTCTTTTCTCAGGAAAGGTGGTAGGCTAAGTATTTTTTTATTCCTCTTAGATTTTAGTCACCAACCTGGATTTCCATGATGAACAGAAGCGTCGCAACTTAAACGGAACATTACACGAGCTTTTAAGGATGAATATTGTGCCTATAATTAACACTAATGATGCTGTTGTTCCACCTCCAGAGCCAAACAGTGATCTGCAGGGGGTAAATGTGGGTAAAGTATTGCAAGGGGGTGGCTCCTGCTTGCAGATGCTACAGCTCTAATGTGTACTAGACTATTGCCATAACTGGGAACCTCTGGAGCCTAGAGCAGGAAAACACACGTTCAGAATTAGTGGGGATAGAGGGCAGTGGAAAACTGTGCTGACTTGTCTGTGTCTGGTGTGATCCATTGTTGTGGAGTGAAAGCAGGGCAGATAATGTCTGCTCAGCCAAAAGCAAGCAACCCTAGTTTGTTTTTTTACCGAATAGTTGAAGTTGGAAGGGATTTGTGTGGGTCATCTAGTCCAGCAGTCCAGCACCCCTGCTTAAAGCAGGGTCAGTTATTGCCCCTTGCCCTGTCCCAGGGCACCGAGGTACAGAATGTAGGTACTGATCCTGCTGCTTTGTCATTTTGGTATTGTTTTACTGCATTCCAAAAGCAGATGTGCTTTCAGTCAAAGATCACCTTCGAAGTTCCAGTGGGTGTGAACAAAGTAGCTCAGGGGGCCTTGTTAGTGTTGAGGTAACTTGCTTTTGTATGTTGCCACCAAACCTTTCTTAGCTCCTCCTGCTCCCCAGTGCTGCTGATGTGCACGTGCATTGCAGGTGATCAGCGTGAAGGACAACGACAGTCTGGCAGCACGACTGGCTGTGGAAATGAAAACTGATCTCCTGATTGTTCTCTCAGATGTGGAAGGTTTGTGAGTAATTTCTTTAATTGCTTTTTAGTTTTAATGAAGTTTTACAGTGGATTGTCAAACCAACTTCTTTTCATGTTTTACTGATGTCTTCAGCTCATCCCTTTTGTGTGGACAATTGCAACAAACTCTTTAACTCCTTCAGGCCTGTACCCCATGCTGATGCTGGGGAATAAGGCAAAGACTTAACAATAATAATAATAAGCCAAAGGACACACTGTTGAATGTGGATGAGTGAGAATGCCTGTGAACCTGAGACTTGTTCAGAACCCAGAATACCACGTGTACTGTGGTACTTCTGTCAGCTTCTAGAGTTGTGTGATAGTCAGGAGCACCCTGCAGGATAAAGACTGTGTCTAGAGTAAGGATTATAAACCAAATACCATTCTGCAATAGTTTGTTTCTTCTGGCAGCAGGTTCTGTCTTTCAGTGAATTATCAGGAGAAGTCCTAGTCATTGCTTTCCAGATACCTGGATCTTCCAGGCTTTTTCTCTCCCAGACTTTTGGCTTACACTGCACAAGTCTTCTGAGCTGTGCTTTTGTGACATAAGCCTGTTAACTGTGGACACTGAACTTTGTTTTCTAGGCAGAGGAGGGTAGTGGGTGAAGTTTCACATCAGTACAGACCACATCACTCAAGTCATAGCTTTTTAATCCTCTCCAGATGGGTTTCTTTCAGTGGATCCTGGACTTCAACATATACTTTAGGCCCTGAGGAAGAAGGAGGTGTCTTTCCATAAATACAGTTTCTTTTAGCAAATTCAACCAGGTTTCATAGTTGATTCTAGTTGAAATGATTGTCCAAGAATAACTCATGAAAGCAATAGTCAAAACACCTTGTAAAAAAAATTAACATCCAGCACACCCCCCCTGCAGGTTTATTCATTCAGTGTGACATTTTGTTTATGGAAAGATATGTGTCCTCTCCTTCCCAAGCTGTCAGGAATGGACACAGATAGTCTGCACTTGTGCCCTCTAGTTTGTCATGGCACTTTTTGTTCACATAGAATTTCTGGGAAGCATGGTACAAGAGTTCAAATTTAATGTGTTAGGTAAACTCAAGTGTCGTTCAACTGCAAACATATTTGCATAAAGTTATTTGATTTTTAAAAAGAGTATGTCTCTGTAGTGTTGTGCTCCTTCTTAGCAGAATTTGGAACCCTTTTTACATGTTTCTGAATTGCCCAGTTTCTCACTGTACAACCCAGCATTCAAGAATATCATCTGAGGCTTTGACGAGGAGTATTGTCCTTTGTCTTTTCAGCTGGGGGCTTGTGTATGTAAGGCCTGATGTTGAACATATAAAAGCTGTAAACTGTCTTTAACCCCAACCAAATGTCACTACCTCCCAGCTTGCATGCTGCTATTCAGCATCTGGGGTTTTGCTTTCTTATTTGTTAGGCTTTCAATAAACCTGTACTTCTTGAGACTGCCTGTGAAGTGCTTTGTGCTCAAAAAGCAGGGTTCAGTAGAAATTTTCAATCCTCTAAAGTGGAATACAGCTTTTTAGCCTCATGTAGCTCAATTTGGTTTATTTTTTTTTTCTTTTTTCACGCATGAGCTTTGGACATGAGGGTATATAATATAACTGATTTTTATTGTTTATTTCAGGACTCTTTGACAGCCCTCCAGGATCTGATGATGCAAAGCTCATTGACATATTCTACCCAGGCGACCAGCAATCTGTAACATTTGGAACCAAATCCCGAGTGGGAATGGGTGGCATGGAAGCCAAGGTAGAAATATGGAAAATTTGTTTTGTTTTTGGGAAGGAAAATCTGATTCTGTTGAATCAAATAAGTTAAAAAATCCCATAAGAAGCTGAATAGGAAAATAGTAGGTAAAAACTTTGTGTGGAAACCTGAGTAACATTTCAGCAAAATTCATAGCTTCACCAGAGGTTTGTAAGTAGTGACAATACCTCTACATCTTGGTCAGACCAGCCAGGAGTGCTTAGACTGATCAGACTTTAAAGGAGTAAAGCAGACTGCTAATGGTATTGAATAATATTTTAGTATTATATAGTAATGGCCAACACCTGAGCAAGAATAGTGGTCTGCAGTACAAGTAATATCATGTGGTCACTTAAAGTGGATTAAGCTAATCCATGATACCTAATCAATGTCAATAAAAATGGCAACAGGATATTTTCAGAAAAGAAATTTGGATTTCTTCAAAGAGTCATAAGAACTTTCAACATAAGTTAATGGTGAGAAAAACATATGACCAACATGCCTTTGCAGAAGTCTTGAAAAAAGCAAACTGTTAGGAAAATTTGAAGTATGCTTATAAAGGGGCAGCTGGTTAAGGAAGGGAAGGTAAAGTGCAAATATGTGATTTCATTCAATGCTACATTATGGAAATCCCTGAAGTGTGTTGAATGCTTTTTGAAAGTAGAAGTGATGAATCTGGAGATCAGAGTGGGCCAAGAAGTCTTGTAAGTGGTGACTCAGATAACATAAGTGAATTTCTTGGAACTGGCTCTGTCCTTTGCTGTAGGTGAAAGCAGCTCTGTGGGCCCTCCAAGGAGGTACCTCTGTAGTGATTGCAAATGGAACCCACCCAAAGATCTCAGGTCATGTCATCACAGATATTGTGGAAGGGAAAAAAGTTGGAACTTTTTTTTCAGAGGTAAAACCTGCAGGTGAGTACAGAGATAATGTGTACATTGAGAGTTGTAGAGATTTCCTGAAAAGGTGGAGTTAAAATTAGTCTAGATCCATGCAATAACTGGGAAACCACACTCTGCTTGAAAAATGAATTTTGAAAGCTATTTTCTCGAGTAAGAATAGAAAATGTTGAATTCCCTGCTTTTGTAACCTTTGCAGAGGAGGGTAAGTGTGGAGTGATACTTTTGACTTGCACTTAAAGCCAAGTGAATTTCTTCATATATAATCCTTAATGGATTTTTTGTATGAATGTGTGAAATTATCCTTTGAACCCACTCTGTGTCACTATGGGCAAGAGCCTTTCTGGTTAGTCCCACTACAATAAATTTTATCGGGAGTAAAGCTTTTAATCTTGTGATTCCACTCTGAGTGCCTTACAAACACAGCAAACAGCAAAAGTCCCTGTGGACTGTTGTGGTGTTTACTCCAATCCTCTCTTTGTCTTCCATCTTCCAAGAAACACACTTTAGAAAGTATGGCATTTTTTGGTGAAAAGTGATATGTACGTAAGCAGATATCAAAGAACACCAAAAAATGCCATACTTTGTAAAGTATGACATCACTTTAAAAAGATGTTTTAACACGTAGTCTAATTAATCATGTATCGGCAAGTTCTTTTCTTACACTTGCCACTACACGTCTTTATAGGTTCCATAACACTGGAATTCCTACTCTGGCTATTTCCATGGGACCCTTCTTTAATCAGAAGTTGGGTTGTATTTTTCACCTTCAAGTCATCTGGTTTACAGGTGATTTCAGGAGAGATAAAAATAGCAGCTTAGTTTATCCACTTGTGAACTCTTGGGGGAAATGCTGCCTGAACATGATGACTTGTTTTGAAACAGAAACATAAATTATCATTTCATTTCAGCACCTTTCTTCTAAAATGCATACAAAGAGAGACAGAGGGAAAGCAATTTTTCTGTGAGCTGTTACAGAATTGGGCTTTGACTGCCATTATTTTTCATATGTTTCCATGCATACATTCCTCAGCTGAATACTTAAACTTTTCAAAGTTTACCTGCTTTCCTTCAGAAGCCTACTATGCCTTGAGACATATCCTGTTGTTCTTTTGTCCTTTGTCCAGTCTTTCTGATACATGGTGCCCACTCACCACACCTCTTTGGTGACTTTACGTAGGGACCACAGCAGGCTTTTTGTGTCAGGTGCAGACTTTTCTGTTTTAGCATGTAACTTTTTTCTTGAATTTGTCCATTTAAGACTCTGTACCTGCTTTCCTGATCTGAGCAAAGAATGGGAAGATGGCAGGCCTGGTGTTCACTTCTGCATATGCTGTTACTTTGTCAGCGTGGCATGGTTTTGGGTTTTTTTGCAGGCCCTACAGTAGAACAGCAGGCTGAGATGGCTCGAGCTGGTGGCAGGACCCTGGCAGCTCTACAGCCTGAGCAGGTGACAGAACAATATAGTACCTACTTGTTGAGACTGTGCATCTGTGGCAAGTTTTACAACACAGATTTATAACATAAATGGTCCCCTTGGGACAAGAATTTATTCTTTGTGTGCCAGATCCGTCATTTGTATTGTAGCATGCTCAGAGGTGAGAAAAGCAAGAAGATAATGTACCTTGGGAATACATTACTCCCAAGTAATGTGGAGTAAAACATGCTTTCATGTGGGGTTTATAAAATTCCTGATAGTGACAAATAGCACAGAGAAATTAATTGTGGTCAGAGCTGCTGAAGAATTGACTGGAGCAACTTGCTCTGTTTACTCCGTTGTGGAGTTCAGCATACAACATGTGTGCAAAAGCAGAGTTGCAGGCAATTACTGCTCTGCAACTGGGCAGGCAAGATGTGGCATGAGGTGCTCCTGAAGGAAGAATATGTGAGTTTGGTGAAGAACACATGGCACGGAAAGCAAGATAATAAAAATCAAAGTAAAGGTTGAAGCAGCGTTCAGCCTTATTTTTCAATATGATGCAGGCTGGAGAAATCAGCTGGCCAAGTATTGGGAGAATTAACAGTGAGAGGATGCATCATGGACTGTAGGGCCCAGATGTCAAGTGGCTGAGACTTTGTCTGAGAGGTCAGTTTAGAAACTGTTTTCTCTTTCAGAGAGCGGAGATTATTTATCGTCTTGCTGACTTACTAACTGACCAGAGAGAAGAAATTCTCTTGGCAAACAAAAAGGACTTAGAAGAGGCTGAAAATAAAGGTAATATTTCAAGTCTTCCTATGGTAATAGTATCATCTTGAACCTCTCTGGGCCTCAAGACAAAAGATCTAGGATCTTCTGTTACCTGGGATTGGGTACTATGGCTGGCACAAATTAGTGAACCTAGGGCTTAGACAGCTTGTCAGTGTAAAGAGCTGCAGCTTCCTTCATTACATAAAACAGTTGCCTTCATCAGAGAAGATACTAAGGCCCTGCAAAATACCAAGTGATGTATTGGGGGGGGAAAAAGAAAAAGAAAATTAACAAAAAAAGAACAAATATCATCTCTGTTACTCTGTTACTGTCATGCATAGAGTGAATATTTTATGGGCTGGTTAAGGTAATGTTTAGCTTCTGAGGGGAAGGGTGTCATCTCTACACTTAAAGTGATGTTCTCCAAAGAGAACTGTATCCCCTTCTGATTGAGGAGGGTTCTCTTAAGGTGGCTTGGATTAAACCCATTCTTCTGTGTTAGATGGATGCATTCAGTCAGAAGCTGGAATTGGGATGTGTACACACTGGCATAGCAAATAGATGAAAAGGGCACATCATGAGTTGTAATAATCTGTGGAAGATACCAGGGAACCATTTTTTACTGTGCAGAGTGTTTGAGGGGATGTTGCTGGGTTAACTTGGTGTCTGAATGTCCTCAGACTAGAAAGTTCAGTTCTTGCCCAGTCTCACAGCAGTGCTGTGCATGTGTCTCTGCTTTGGCATTTCTGTTTGTAAAACAGAAAGATGAAATTACTGACTTGGACCTTCCAGAAATACTGCAGCGGTAGAAATCTGTAAGAAATTCAGACATGCAGCAGTACTTGAATTAGGACAGACATTTGTAGATGTTGCTGTTGCTTCATGTACAAAGCACTTAAGCTGCATCAAGTGAAAATGTGGGGGTGAAATCACGGTCATATTTGAGCGGTTTTCTTGTGACTAGCAAACTTAATGCTGTGCATTTTTCATCTGAGGGAGGTTATGTGCTGCAGCATGGGAAATACCTGAATTTTCCTGAGGTTCAGCACTTGCTTAAGTCACTTTTGCTCAAGCCTAGGCAGACCAGCACAGATCTCCAGCACAACTTTTTCTTTCTTTTAGGGATGCTGGCTCTTCCTTTGTTGAAACGCCTGAGTCTGTCCACGTCCAAGCTGAACAGCTTGGCCATCGGGCTGCGCCAGATCGCAGCGTCCTCGCAGGACAGCGTCGGCCGCGTGCTCCGCAGGACACGGATAGCAAAGGCCCTGCACCTGGAGCAGGTGACAGTGCCCATCGGGGTCCTCCTCGTGATCTTTGAGTCTCGTCCAGACTGCCTTCCACAGGTGTGTAAGGCGGGCAGATGATACTGCTGGGAGTTCCTTGATGACGGAAGAAAGGGTGTTTCTGTTGGTGAGCAACTGAGAGACAGCAAGAAGTCTTCTTTCGAAGGACTCTTGCTTGGATTCTTCTGCAATTGATTTTGTTGGCATCCCTGTTTTTTCTGCAGAGATATTTTCAGAACTTGCTTCTGCAGTGCTCAGTTAATCGGGCCTGGGGTTTTTTGTTGTTGTTTTCTGGGGGGCCAGAGGGGACTGGGTTTTTTTCTGTTTGGTTGGGTTTTTGGTTTTTTTTTGTGGGGGTTTTTTTTTTGGTTGTTGATTGGTTGGTTTTGTTTTTTCGGGGGGGAGGGGACGGTGGGTTGTTTTTTATAAACCTGATGTATAGAAGGAGTTATCTTACACTCAGATGGTGCAGGTCCCATGTATGTTTAAATGAATGTGTGTTCAGTGGGGGCTCCTCTCAATACACTCTTATTTTCACTGTCCATGCTGTACAAGCTGAACTGCAGGCTGGGATTAACCAGGAACTGGCTCAGACAGACGCTAGGAATTAGCAGTAGCTGTTAGGAATACATGATTAAAGAGAAAAATTACAAAGGCTGAGCACAGAAAGCACAGAAGTTCCAGGTTGTGAGCGGTGTGTTCTGTGCTGCTACGGCTTGTGTGCAGTGAAGGTTGGCTTCTACTCAGTTGTAGGGAGGTAGGTGTAAGGAGGAATGGTGTTCCAAGTGCTTAAGTGGTGAAGTAGCTGGAAAGGCTAGTAAAAGTCTTGACTGGTGTATTTTAAATGAATGTGATTTGTCTTGTGCCAGGGATAGAGCAGGTATCTTAAGGGCTAATGCCTTCCTCTGTAGTGCTGTGTGGGAGTATCACTGTGAGTAAATGCCGTTCTGATGCATGAAAATAGGGGTGCTGAACTAATGTTGCAGAGGCAACCTTGATCTTATTTTCTAACTCCCAACTATTTTACTGAGCAATTGAAGTAGATTTTAAAAAGAAAACAAAAATACTTCATTATCACCATTTCTTCCCACAATTAACATTAGGTGTCTAGGAAAATTGAGGAGTTCTCTAACACATGAGCAGGTATTTGAGGAGAAAGTGATGGGTGCAGGCCCTTTAAAAGGAAGTGAGATTCAGCCAGGGGGCAGTTTAGTACTTCATGCCTGAATTTTTTGAGTTGTCCCCATTTCACACTGGAAGGGAATTCCCGTGGAACAAAAAGGCACTGATCTCCCTCGTCTGCCAGTATTTGCTCCTACTGCCAGCTCTGTCCATCACAGAAAACCAGTGTTACCTTCTTGAATTCCAGTCTGTCTGCCTGCACTTTGACCCAGGTCTCTTGCCTTGCATAGCTGATGTCTTGTTCTTTCTCTTTCCTGTATCTTAAAATTTACACTGGACTGACTCCTGCTGGTTCCCCCTTCCCTGCTTGGTTTTACAGACTCGGCTTATCTTGCTGGTTGCTTTGCTTCCTGCCAGCCTCCTGTCCTCATAATCACACAAGGTTCTCTGATGCAGCTTTAGAGGATCATCTTTGACTCCTCTGCATTTGAATTGCATGATGATGTCTGTCCCATGCTGCACCTGGTAGCGGGATGGTCTCTGAGTGGAGACGAGCAGTCCCTCCTCTTAGATCACTACTGCATCTCATGCTTGTTTGGGTTAAGATTTAATAAGCTTCTAATGAGCATATACAAATAACATGTTTGCCCCAAATACTTACAGAGCCAAATTGTGAGCATCCTTTACAGCCTGCTTCCTATAGATTCCACCAAATCCAGTTGTTGCTCTGAAATACAGCAATGCTCAACTATTCTTTGAAGAGACTGAACTGTTTTGAAACCCCTTATCTTGTGTTCACAAAGTTTTTCATTTTTTGTGACTTAATTCTTGGTGTTTCGTTTTTTCAAATCAGGTCAAAACCTTTCTTTTAATCTTATGCCTCTTTATATGAATAAGCTTATTTTAGTTTTCCTTTTGATGCTGGTCTGGAGAGGCAGATACTTAGAAGGAACTTTCAAAACAGAGCCAGACTGCTTTTTAGTATCTGGTTGTATCAGTTAGAAAGACATACAGTGTCTGCATAAGGTAGACTTTCTAGACTATTATACTTCAGTGTGTTTTTCAAAAGTGTTTCTTATTTTTCAGTATTCTTTTCAAATGAGGTAGAATATCAAGCATTTTGATTGTTATTACGCATTTGGTATTAGAAGGGGACAGGAGGGGATCTCAAGAGATGTATATGGTGGGTTTAACATTTTTCTCTATGAATCAACATTTAAAATGTGCCACTAAGGTAACCTCTTGTTAGGTGTGAGCCTTGCTAATTTTGCCACCAACAATTCAACAGTTACAGCTGGAACACTAATGAGTGTAGGTTTGGTGATGATACATATAGGTGATGATAATGATACGTATAATCTTTCCCAGCAGATAGTTATACAGTAAAATAACTTAAAATGCTGAATTTGTTCATTCTAAAAGGTTCTGGAGAGGAGGTGATTTTGTTTTCTAAAGGAGTATATGCTTTTTAAATAGGTGGACAAATTGTGAGGCCATTGTGAATGAAATTGGCATGAAGAAGACAAAAAGGGATACAAAAATAAAATAAGTCTTGGAAGAGAGCTTTATAAGGTCTGACATACTCCTGGGTAGAAAAGAACAAAAACCTGTTGTGTTGCTGGACTCAAATGGCACCTTAAACAGAAGGGTGACAATATCAGTTGGTTTCTTCTGGTGGTGAAAGCAAGGATGATGCTGGGCCTATTGTCTGAAAGTTTTTTTCCCCCCATAGTTAGAGAAAGTATTGTTTATTTATGACTTCTGTTTTAGACAGCATGATGAAAATGTTCTTCCTGCTCATAGGAAGAGCTTCTTAGCCACTTTCTGCCAGAATAGTTAGGACAAGAGGTCTTGCTCCTAAAATTACTCTCCTTGGGGTGTTTGCCCACACAGCTGCCCAATTCTTATCAAACCCTCTATCCAGGATTTCCTCTGACTTGTCCCCTGCAGTCTGCCCCTGGCAATAGTATCCTGAAAACTCAAGTTTGTTCCTGAAACACTAACACATTTAATTTCCGAAGTTAAATGTGCTGTTACTTGCAATATTTTTTGAGCCATAAAAGGAAACCTTGAGATTAATATTGAGTAAATCAACAGCACGAAAAATCCCGTTTTTATTTTGTGAGTGTTATTTTGACAGAACAACCAGATTACATTTAGGGATTTTTTTCCCCTCTATTAAATGCTTTTGACAGGTGTCTGCTTTGGCCATAGCCAGTGGAAATGGCTTACTACTTAAAGGAGGGAAAGAGGCAGCACATAGCAATCAAATCCTCCATCATCTGACACAAGAAGCACTCTCCATTCACGGAGTCAAAGATGCAGTGCAGCTGGTAAGTGCCTGAAGTTCATTCAGCTATTCCTTAGCTATGGTATGTATAAAAAGTATAGGCAAAACTTGAGGGTTCAAACTGTAAACTGTTGGTACTGCCACTACCACAGGTGAACACGAGAGAGGAAGTAGAAGATCTCTGCCGCTTGGATAAGCTGATAGATCTGATCATTCCACGTGGTTCATCTCAGCTGGTCAGGAATATCCAGAAAGCTGCCAAGGGAATCCCAGTGATGGGACACAGCGAAGGGATCTGCCATGTGTATGTGGACACGGATGCCAGCGTTGAGAAGGTCACACGGATAAGTAAGCTGTGAGAGGGTCACTTAAACCTAATGTGTGTAATTGAACTTCATACTTGGAGTATGCATTCTAGTTATGGTAATTTATTATGCATATGCTGTTCAAAATCTTTGTCATGAATGTTATGTAACCAATTATCTGCTTTTAAACCTCAGTCAGAGACTCAAAGTGTGAATATCCTGCTGCCTGTAATGCTCTGGAAACTCTCCTGATTCATCGAGACTTGCTGAGAACCCCGTTGTTTGATCAGATCATAGACATGTTGAGAGTAGAACAGGTTAGTCACTCATACTTGTGTTTTGTTTTGTGGATTTTGTTTGGGTTGTTTCTAACAACTTTAGAAGCATTTGGTCTGGCAGGTGTAGCCCTGTTTAGTTTTATCATGGCATAACAGATGCCATAAGCAGACCACTGCTCAGCCAGTCTCAGAGCAATGCCTACCTTCTTCGAAATCCCCACCTCTCAGTTTGAATTACTGTGCATGACCCTGTCTGGCATGGAATACCCCTTTGTCAGTTCTGGTCAGCTCCCGTGGTTGTGTCTCCTCCCAGCTTCCTGCACACTCCCAGCCTTCTTGCTACAGGGTGATAGAGTGGGGGGGGAAAGAGAAAGCCTTGATGCTGTGCAAGCTCTGTTCAGCAACAGCCAAAACACTGGTGTGTTTGTAACACTGTTTTAGTCACAAGTCCAGAACATAGCACCACAGGGACTGTTGTCCATCCCACACAGAGTACAAGAAGCTCCACTTTTCACCTGGAAGGCTCTGTTATGGTCAGTAGCACAGAATGTTTCTGGTATTGCAGGTGAAGATTCACGCTGGCCCAAAGTTTGCCTCTTACTTGACATTCAGCCCTTCAGAAGTGAAATCTCTGCGCACGGAATATGGGGACCTGGAGTGCTGCATCGAGGTGGTGGACAGCGTTCAAGAGGCCATTGAACATATCCACAAGTATGGAAGTTCTCACACAGATGTTATTATCACAGAGAATGGTTAGTGACCAGTCTCCTTCCTTAAGCTACTGTTTTGGTTTGACTGCCAATTGACTAAAACCAATTCCTGGTTTCAGTGTAATTACTTCGTAGTAGTTCTTCTCTCGGGTCTGTGCCAGTTCAAAACCTATCCAGAGCTGTGCTGAGACTCTCCAACCAAACCAAGCCCAGAGCTCCTGAGAATCAGCTGCAGTAAGGTCACATTGATCTGCGTCTGAACAGTGTGTGAGTCAAGCAGGCTTCTGTTCCTGAACCTCCTGCTGAGCTTAGATGAGTGTCACTAAAAGGCATGTGTTTGATACCATATAACCCACTGCCACGGGAGCTGGTGCACCAGTGATTTGTAGGGTCTGTACTGGAAATAGAGCTGATCCCAAATGTTTGTCTCGTCACTAAGGGCAACTGACCTAGCAGTTCACAGACTTGCATGTGGTATTTCTGCATTGTGGTTCCCAAATATTACCTGCAATAGCAATTGAGTTTGGGATTTTTCATTATCTAGAACAATTCCATGTTTAAGACTAATGGAGAGCTGACTCTGTAGTTTAACAGTTCGACTGACAGATGTGGTTTGGGGCAGCTGTTTTTTCTCCCCAGTCATACAACTAAATCCCTCTTTGACGGTTCTAGACTTGATGTATTTAGAATTAGACATTTTTTTTCTTTCTTCTAGTCTTCACAAGCTTCTTTTAACATTTGCATTTGTGTCTACTTGGTAAGCTTACTGGGAAGGATGTATAAATGAGCATGGCTTAGCCAAGGCTGTTTAAATACTGTCTGATAAAGTTGCACATGAAAGTTGTATTGTTACATCTGTTCACTGGTTTATGTTGTATTTATTGGAGTCCATGACCATTCTGTAGATAGTGGATTTTATTTTTGTCTCTGCCTCTTCCCCAGAGCAAACAGCAGAGTTCTTCCTCCAGCATGTCGACAGCGCTTGCGTTTTCTGGAATGCCAGTACTCGATTCTCTGATGGATACAGATTTGGACTTGGTAAGAGAGAAAATATTGCAGAGATGTGACACATTCCAGCAGAATTTGCTGGAGTGTGTGAAAAGTGTGGTAGTATGAGCCCTGGAAGATAGGATTAGTTTCTTACCTTAACTGTCTAAAAAGAGGGTTTTGGGAAAGGTACTGTACAAAAAGCTGAAGCCTAGACACACAAAGTTGGTTGGAATGCTTTGAAGCTCTGTTCAATCAGAGTAAAGCATGCTGCATGCATATGGTGATAGAACAGTTCAACCCAGGATGGGAAAATGGTGAACAGTTTTCCTTTTGTTTCTCTTCCCAATGATGCTGTAAAGAATGACACGTTTCAGTCTTTCTGGGCAGACTGAGCTGCTGTGCAGTGTGCCAGCTCTGCAGTGTTGAGGAATGAAGGGGAGGAACCAAACTGAGTATGAGCTGCTTAAATAAACAGGCACACTTCTGTGAGTTGCAGAAGACAAGGGAAACATTCTTTGCTGAGGTAGAAAGTCTGAAGTATCCACGGCAGGCTGTTAGCTGGAACATTCAGAGTTTCATGTGATTAAAAAGTTTTAGTTAAGATCTTGCAATATCTCCTCAATGTGATAAAAAAAAGATATAAGTTCATAATCTTGATCAATTTAGCTATTGTCTTTTTATTTTAAAGAATTAAACCCTCAGGAAACAAATCTAAGTTCCATGTAAGAAATACCTGTCTCTCTCTTGCATCTTTCTGAAAGTANCCAATTTAGCTACTGTCTTTTTATTTTAAAGGATTAAACCCTCAGAAAACAAATCTAAGTTCCCTCTCTTGCATCTTTCTGAAAGTAACTCTGTAGCAGCTTGAAGTATAAACATTACAATTTATAAGGTAATAGTTAACCTCCTCTAACTTTTATATTGGGTAAACAGAACTTCTGGCATTTGGAGAGGAACAGAGAATGGCAGGTCACTGAACGGCAGGTGGCTTTTTGACATAAAGGTGCAAAACTGCTTAGTAAAAAATGAACATCATCGGGAGATTAACTGCCTTTATTTTGGGTGTTTCCTACAGGTGCTGAAGTGGGAATTAGTACTTCTCGTATCCATGCACGTGGACCAGTGGGAATTGAAGGACTCTTAACTACAAAGTGGTTGCTGAGGGGGGACAATCATGTTGTTTCTGACTTCTCAGAGCACGGGAGCATGAAGTATCTTCATGAGAGCCTCCCGCTCCCTCAGAGAAATGCCAACTGAGGATGCCTGGGTTGGGGGTAAAACCCAGGGATATAATTATTTCCTGAAGATGTCCAGGCTTCAGGACCATCTCTGGTGAAGGAGTTCATTTTTCATCTTCAGGAGCATTGTCCTTGGTCATTTGCGGTACAGTTAATACAAAATGATCCCATCCATGAGATTCCCCTCCCGCTTTTCCGTTTCCTTAGACAGTATCTGCAAAGTGACCTCACTCCTCCCAGAGACAGACTTTTTCAAATCATACAGGTAACATAAGAATGGATTTCAACATCTGCTGCATTCTTTTTTTTATCCCAGTGCTCCCTATAGCAAACATGTTTGGTGGTGGAGCATAATTTTTTTTTTTTTTGCAGAAGTCTTTGTTTTACTCAAGTATCTGTTCTGGAGAAGAGACTTAATAGTTTTGGTTTTGAGCATTTTTTTTTTCAGTTTTATGATCATGGCAGCTTTTGAAAGCCAGAAAGCTTTATGCTTAGTTTCTTTGTATTTGATCACTCTTGAGACAGGGGGACAGATGTTCCAAATGTGTAGTAAGCTTTTGACCAAGAAACCTTTTATATCTAATTCTTTGTATTGTTCACTATTGTAGATAAATAACATAATTGTCTGCTGCATGATTTTTGTTATTTATTTGTAGAAAAGGTTTATTTTTCTTTGATTTTGTATAAAACTTAACCTTCCACAACCCCTCCTCCAACAGCAATTCTACTTTGATTATGGCTTGTCTAGAATGAAGCTCTGGCTCTGTGGGAACGGTTCCCTTGGCTGCAGAGCAGAGGAGCTCCCTGCTGGCCGCAGTGTGTCCTGCTCTCTGGTTCTCCTTGCTGGCTGCAGTGTGTCCCACTCTCCGGTTTGGCAGGGCCCAGTGCAGTACCACCCCACCAGGGCGCCGTTTCCTCTCTCACCCACCACTCCACCACTGCCCCAGCAAACATGCCATGCTCAGGACCCCGTGCTTGGGATCCAGTGCTGCTGCTGCTGCCAAGGATCCATGGGCAGGGCTGGCTGTGGATGGCTGAGGGCCGTGGACAACTTACAGCAGCAGCCGGGCCCTGGAGCAGGGCAGTGGTGCTGGGGTTTGCCTGCCCCAGCCTGTGGCCAGTCAGAAGGGAGGGGGCAAAGTTGGGAATTGCAAGGAGGGATTTTAAAGTGTGAGGGAGAGCTGTGCAGGACAGTCCCCTTGGGGCAGGTCAACAGAGCAGGTTAGTTCTCAGCATGATGCTAGCATGTGCCAGGCAGGGCAGTTCCAGCAGATGTCTGTGTTGTGTTCTCCTACACTGTACCATACTCGGGTCTTGATGTCTCAGTAGCTCTTAGTGATCAGTCAGCACCTTGGTAGCCCTCCCGAGAAGCTCAAGCACATTGCACAGAGGCCTAGCACCTGTTGAGCCTTTCTTCTCTTGCAGTTATAAGTTCAGATGTGGCTCTGTCTGGCAGGTGTCATATTGCAGAGGTTTCTGAATGGTCCTCTCGTGCGGTGATGAGTCAGGTGGTGCCTGCAGCTGCACTTTTGAGAGTTCTCTTTTGACAGAGTTGTCGTCTGAGGTTGCATCCCCATGTCTGTAACAGTCTTATGTCATAAAGATGAGCTTTTAACTCATCCCTCTTTCTGGCTTTAATGGCCAGGGCTGCTTTAGAGCACCTGCACTATTGGGCTTCTCTGCTGGTGCCGTCTTCCCTATGGGATTCATTCTCTCTCATAGTCTCCTCACATCTCACAGCCACATTTTTTGCAGTGTTGGTCTGTGTGTCACTGTTGGAGCTGCCCTGCACAAGAGTGTAGCTATACCAGAGACAGGGGTAGCACGGCTTTAGGGTGGTGTGGTGAAGTGTTGATCTGGCCAGATTCTTTTGGCAAAGACCAAATAGTTCATCTCCCTGCGCTGTAGAGAGTTGGTATAGTTATGCTCATGGTGTTTTGCAGGTGCCAGAGGATTCTGGCCTTCAGGGAGCAGCAGTTTGTGTGGTAGTGGAGTGGGTTGAATCTTAAATGTGCCTTAGCTGGGGCAGGTGGGATTCAATATTGGCATTCTTTTCTATTAGCTGTGCAAAAGGAAAACCTCGGGTTTTGCCAAGCTGTTGGTGAACAGGTGATACACATGGCCTTGGAGGGGGGAAGCTGCACACCGACAAGCTGTTCCAAAAAGATGAGGTGGTTTTTGGCCGGGTTGGTGTCTAAGAGCAAAGTATCCTGCAACTCCTTGGCTTACCAAATCTTTGGAATTGGATGAGCATTTGAGGTGACGTGGGAAGTAGCAAGGAGGAGCATGTGACTGGTGACTTCTCACAAGGGCAACAGTAGTTTTCTCTTAGTGTGTTAGGTACCACAAGCAATGATGGCTGCAACGTCCGACACCAGAACTGGTGTGGAGCAGGTGAGTATAAGGCCACAAAGCTTTTGAGAAGGGTTTGTTGCAGAAGAGGTTGGTGTCTCCCGATGGGATGCTTATTGCTGGCACTTGGATTTTTTGCAGATAATGAAGAAGGAATTACTGAAGGAATATCCCTCTTAGCTGATGCAGCTTCTGTCGAGGATGGATTCATAACCCCAGCCTTCTGAAAGCTCAGTGGAACCAGTGTCCCACAAGTGTGTATTTTTTACTCTAGATAGAGACTTTCAGAAACGGAGATCCATTTCATTCAAAGTGGTTGGCTTTAGGAACTTCCCAGCGAAGTGTATCTTCAGAGCTGATGTTCTTGGCAGTAAAAGTTAGCAACAAGACTTTTCACTGTCCTTAAAAAAACCCAAGCAAATCTCATTCCAAAGACTCAAGTGCAGCACATCTTCCAAAACGCATGGGGATGGGACCTGGCCATGGGGTCCCAACCCAGAGCAGACCCCAGACCATCTGCTTTTGGGTTCTGGGCTCAGCACCCCTGAGCTCACCCCCTGCTTGGAGCTATCCCCACCCCACTGTGGGTCCATGCTGGTGACAGGATGTGGCCCCTCCAGCCCTGCCGAGGTGCTGCTATATCTCATGTGCATGTATCTCATGCACCAGGCAGCTGCAGAGACAGTGAGGGTTTGGGGACACTCTTGCAAGCTTTCCCCTTTCAGTAGAATATTATTTCCATGTTGTCATTTAAAAGGAAGTGCACGGGAACCCCTGAGTGCCCCCTTGGGAACAGAAAATAAATGGAGGGAAAGAGCTTTGTACAGGCCTAACGTGCTTCAGAACAGACCTTTTTTTTATTTTTACTGTTTGTGTTAAAAGATTTCGTAGACTCCAGCAGGAGAGCTGGCACATTCCTAATGGTACCTTGAAAGTCCATCCTACAACTGCCATAGACAAGTCATACAAGGCCCTTGTGCCTGCAGATCCCTGGGGATCCTTTCCATTTGCCTCATGCTCTGCCAACAGGAGAAGGGGTGACCTCAGGGACACCGTGGCGCTCGACATCCTGCTGAGAGAGGAAGGAAACCTTTAGCATAAATCTGGGAAGGAATCTAAAGCTTCCTTTCCTGGGAGCTTTTGTGCAGTTTTCACCGGAGAGGAGGAAAAAGCCTTTTGCATCACCTCTGGTGCAAGTGTCCAACAGAGACCTTGCCTTTTTCAGACAGCTGTGCCCTGTTAAGAGTCCCTGGCAGCTCGAATGTCACCAGAACCGCTGTCCTGGATACACACAGGTGTCACACACAGGTACCTACACACCTTTTCTCCAGCCTACACATGGCCAAGATTTCCTCCTGTCGTGTGTGCCAGGGTGAGTATTTTTGTGGGAGAGCACAGCAACTCTGAGCTCACCTGGGACCCACTCAATACACTTGGGACCCCCCAGAAGTCATCTGGGACCTTGCCAAGCCACATGGGAGACTTCACAAACACACTTGGGAACCCCCAAAAAGATCTGGGACCCCCAAAATATACCTAGGACCCTCAAAGATCACCTGGGATATTCCCATGCCACATGTGGATCCCCAAAAGCCCGTCTGGGACCCCCCAACCTCCCCAGGTGGTGCCCAGGGCTGGAGCAGAGGGAATTCGGGGCCACGCTCCGGGAAGAGCCATCCAGGAAGGAAACAGCACCAGGACGGGCCAGGCACTGCCCGTGGGTCAAGGGCGTATGATGGAGGGGTGAGGGTCCCGAGGGGGCATTTAGAGGCTCCTGAAAGTTCCTGTAGGGCACTTGGGGGTCTCTATGGGTTAACTAGGGGTTACTTACAGGTCTCTCTGGGATACTTGGATCACTATGGAACATGCTGTGGGTCTGGGGGTCACTTGTAGGTCCCTGGGGGCTTCTATGGAGCACTTGGGGGTCCCTAAAGGTCGCTTGGGGGTCTCTGTAGGGCACTTGGGTGTCTCTAAAGGTCCCCATAGGCACTTATGTGTTCCCCATTGGTCACTTGGGGGTCACTGTAGGACACTTCGGTGGTTTGGAGGTTGCTCTGGGGCACCTGTGGGTCCCTATGGGATGTTTTGGGGCATCTGTGGAGCTCTGGGGCGCCCCTGAAGGCCCCTGCGGGACAGCCGGGTGTCCTTGGGGTCCCGGTGCGTCACTCACAGGGCGCTCGGGACCCTCGCGAGTGGCAATAAACCCCGCCCTGTTTTATGCAAATAAACTCCCTATATGGGCTGTCTGCCGGAGGGGGCGGAGCTCCGCCCGTTTATGCAAATGACCCCACGTGGCAGCGCTGCTGGAGGCGCGGCCGCTGCGATCACGGCTTTGATGTAATTAAAGTCTGTCTGTGGCGAAAGTGTCACGTGTGGTGAAAGCCGCGCGCTGATTGGTGAAAAGGGAAAGCGGCGGAGGGGGCGAGAGGAGGCAGCGTGGCAGATCCTGAAGGGCTTTGGAGCCCACAGAAGTGGCGGGGTGTCACCCCGGGTCCCTTATCTGCCTTATCGATCCGCCTGCCCTCTGCTTGCCGCCGTTTCCCTCCCCTCCTCCCCCTCGGCCGCCTCACTCTGATTGGCCGCCGGCGTGAGGCGCGGTGCTCCCATTGGCTTAGCTTTTGGCGCGCCACTGCAATGACGGCGCTGATTGGTCAGCGCCGCCGCGGCTCCGGGCTCTCTCCTGTCGCTAAGGTGAGCCGCGCGCTGATTGGCTGAGCAGGGAAAGCCCGCGAAGGAGCCTTTCTGGCGGAGGGCGGGATGTGCTGAGGCGAGCATTGCGCTGATTGGCTGTCGGGCGGAAAAGGGGAGGAGCGACCGAGGTGATATAAGGAGTGGCGCGGCGCGCACTCCTGCACTTTCTTGGCGGCGTCGTGCGAAGCTTGGTGGCAGTGATGGCGGTTTAATTAACTAATTAGCAAATTTAATTAATTATGGGAGCTCGTGGGGTTGACTAAGGGATTAATTAAGGCGTTAGTTGGCGCCGCGGAGAGTTTTGAGGCGGTTTTGTGGCTAAGTCGGGGAAATCCGGAGGGGTTTGGGGCCAATTTTGAGCCCATTTATTAATTCGTTCCCTTAATTTAATCCCCTAAGAGAGTAATTTAAGTATTTAGTCGATTGATTAGTATTAATCGCGGGTGTTTGGGGGAGCTTTGGGGTATTTTTTGAGGAGTTTCAGGCGTTTTCCGAGGAAGTTTATGGTTAAAAACACCTTTTAAACCCTGTTTTTCCTCGAGTTCAGGCAAATTGCCTCAATTTTTTCCATTTGTAGGTAACTCAGGTACTTTAATTCTGATTAAATTTGCTCCATTTAAACGCGGTTTCGGGGTTTTTTTGCCCCATTTTGGAGCCAGATTTCTCTTTTAAACACTTAGGTTTTACTTTCACCCTAATTAAACCGACTAATCCTAAAACTTTAACATTTATTAATTAGTTGAAGTGCAGTTATTTAACGGGCATTTTAGGTGCTTTTTGGCGGTTTCTTGAGGCATTTCAGTGCCCAAAGCAACTTTACCCCACGGGTTTTTAATACCACTGCTTTAATTTATTAATATTAATTCAACATTAATTTTTTAGGATTTCTATGGGGGTTTGAGACTTTTAAGAGGAGTTTTTGAAGTATTTCAAGGGCAAAATCCCCTCTTCATCCTTCCTTTTCTTAAATAGTTTAAATGTTTCCTTAATTTATTTCTATTTATTCAATATTAGTTTTATTAAAATTCCAGGGCTTTTTGAGGTGTTTTTGTGGCATTTTGGGTCTTTCCCGAGGCATTTTGGTGCCCAAAACGCTTTTTAACCTTTCCTTCAAGATCTCGATAATTTATATATCTCCCTTATTACTCAAGTTCAGTGAATTATAGTCAATTTTATTTTAATGCATTAGGGTTTTGAGGAGGTCTTGGAGCCTTTTGGTGAATTCTTAGTCTTTTTATGAGGCATTTTAGAACAAAAATCGCATTTTCACCCTCCCCTGACTTTAAACAGTTTAAAGACTCATTTGAGTCCAAATTTAGGGTTTTTTTTTAATTTCGAGGGCTTTTTGAGGCATTGAGGTGCCCAAATCGCCATTTAACCCTCCATTTTAAAAATATAACTTAAATATCACCCTAAATTATTAATATTTATTAAAATTTACTGGGTTTTAATCGTTTTAAATTTTTAGGTATTTTGGGTGGGGGCGGGGTTGAGGCATTTTAACTCCTAAACTGCCTTTTCACCCTCCGCTTTTTTAACATTATTTGAACACCGCCTTAGTCCGTTCCAATTTATCCAGTTTCGGGAGCTTTGGGGGTTTGGTTGTTTTTGGTTTTGGAGCATTTTTAGTGCTGTTTTCCACCTTCCGCCATGTTCTACTACCCTGAGGTGCTGCGGCGTCACACGGGGTGTTTCGGCACCATCTGGTAGGGGGTTGGTTCTGGGGGCGCTTCGGGCCGTTCTGCCTCGGGGTTTGGGGGTTTTCGGGTGGGTCCCGACTCCGGGTTTTTTTCCCCCCTCGGTCGTTCCGGGCCGTTCCCCTCAGGTTGGCCGCCACCTGCAGCTCGCGGCTGCTGCGCCGGGAGTACCTGGGCGTGGATGTGCCGCGCACTTGGTAAGCGGGGCCCGGCCGCTCGCTGAGGGGGAGGGCCGCGGGCGGGCGGCCAATCGCTGAGGGGGAAACGAATCTTGGCCCCGCCCAACGCCGTCCCCACGTGGTCCCGCCCCGCCCCTTCCTCTCCCATTGGCCGGCGGTTCTCCGGCCCCGCCCAGCGCCGCGCTGATGTCACCTGTGATTCGTCCCGGCGGGCGGGAAAACCTGGAAACTTTGAAACACCCCAAAGCCACGCCCTTCCCGACCCAAACCACTCCAAGACTCCTGCCAAAATACCCCGAAATATTCCCACCGCTCCCCGCCAAAATACTCCAAAACGCCCATGAGCCCCTTTAGCACCCACCCCAGCCCCGCGCCCGCCTCGCTCTCATTGGCCCTTGTTCTCCACCCCGGCCCAGCGCCTCCGTGGTGTCGTTCGTGATTGGTCGCACCGGGTGGGAGGTGCCGCCCCCGCCGGCCGGAGCTCCGCCCCCCCGGTGCTCGCTGTACCTGGCGGCGATGCTGCAGCTCGGGCTGGTCCGGGTCTTCGTGCGGCAGTGCGGGACCCTGCTCGGTACGGGCCGGGGGGGGAATTGGGGGGCGTGGGAGGATGCAGTGGCATTTTGCGGG
>VYXB01010651.1:0-72604 GCA_013397135.1 Pachyramphus minor
ACACTATCTGTGCTACTTCAGGGTAGCCAACCCCAACCAAATCTGGACCTGACCTGCTCCAAAGGAAAAGTGGGGTGGATGGGAACGGACAGAAATTTTGTTCATGTAATGTGCAATGGGAAATGGTGTTGCAACTGCCAGGGAGAAAGTGGAAAACAAGAAAACAAAAACAGTGAACCAGCAGAATGCCACACAGGAAAACCTTTATTTCCAAGTCTTTATTAACCACAGCATCCCGCCCCTGAGTAATCAAGCTCACTGCACAGAGCAACGCTGTGCTGTTCACTTTGATGGGAGGGTTTGTGAGTCATCAGAGAAGAGCATCCCCAGGGACAGAGACAACAACTGTGATAGTTTTTGTTAGATAAAATCTGCTACCAGCTCATTAAAGAGTGCTCCCTATTCTGCCCCTCTGCACTGAATGGCTGCTTGTGCTCTGCGTAGTCAATGTAAGGAGAGTGAGCTGGGGCTTGTCACCATCTCACACTAACTGAGGAAAGGGCTGTAATGGAAAAGTCTCTGCAGCTAGCTGAGCGTCTGTCAGTGAAAAGAGTGCCTTTATAAGGGTGTGTAATGACAGGAAAAGGGAGAGTGGCTTTAAACTGTAAAAGTGAAGGTTTAAATCAGATATTAGGAAGAAATTCTTCTCTGTGAGGGACATGAGGCACTGGAAGAGCTTGTCCAGAGAAGCTGTGAATGTCCTGGAAGTGTTCAAGGCCAGGCTGGATGGGGCTTTGAGAAACCTGGTGTAGCAGAAGGTATCTCCACCCATGGAAGGGGGTTGGAACTAGATGGTCTTTAAGGTCCCTTCCAACCCAAATCATTCTATGATTGTGTGATTTGGTGAAACCAGAGCCCTTCTCCCACCACATACTCTGTACCATGACTAGGGACTAGCACAGTTAAGGGAGACATTCTGCTTGGAATAGGCATGTCCATCTGTCATTAAAACCCATCCTGCCCCTTTCACAAAGTTCATGCCAAAGGCAAATTACAGAGAAGAACAATCCACTTGCTCGTTTGAGAGGGAGTCTGATTGAAATGACTCATTGGTATGCTGAAGGAAACACCAGTTCATCCCAGTGTAGTTCCACTTCTAATCAATTACATGACAGAGCAGAGCCTCAGTTAAGCAAGCACAGACTAATTAAGAGACTTTGCTGCTATAAGCATTATTTGGCGGAGGCAGGTGGGGAAAGACTGGGGAGGGTAAAGATAAAAGCTCTTTAAAAGCATTTACTTTTCATTTCATACCTTTAATTAGCTGGATAACTCCAGGGACTATAATTATCAGAATTGCTACAAGCTTGCAAAAGGTAAGGAACATCTGAATGCGGGCACTCCAGCTGACACTTGTGCTATTCAGGACCATCACCAGAGCTGTGAGGGGAAAAAGAAAAGTCAGAAAGAAATAATTGTCACAAAACTCTTTGCCAGCAGTGAGGTCACACACCCAGTAGATCCTGATGCATTAAAGGAAATACACCCCAATAACCTTCTCCAGCTGTCATCCTCCTACTTCTCCCATTCCGCTTCAAGGCACCACACAAAAGGCTTGAGCTGAGCCCCTCTGCCCGACCCACTGTGTGGCCCGTCCCTCTGTTCCTTCTCTGCCTGGCTCCCTCCACACCAAATTACGGCTTCACTGACAGAGAATTGTCAACTTCTGGTAGACAATGGGCTGGCAGGACCCTATCTTGGATGAAAGAAATTAATTGCCAAACTGTTGTCACTCCAGACTTCTTTGTCCATGCTGGTTTGAGTAGAGATTTGCATTTTTCACAAAACAGTAGTAATTAATAACCATATTAAATTTTCTCAACCTTCTTTAGACCCTGCATAAATTTGTCACTTTGTTATTTACCTCTGCTCTTCCTTTCCACACTTTCTCTTCCCTTTTTGCTGTACCACCAGAGATGCAGGAGGCCCAGAGTGCAAATGATGTGCCCTTCATTGTTAGAAATTGATAAAGAAACAGAGACCTTTTCCTTCTTGAAAACAAAACCCAAGTCAACACCTTACCAGCATGTGGTGAGATAAGTGAGAAGGGTCTTTACATCCTGCCTGCTCAGCTTGTGTCTCCCTCTGGGTCAGGAACAGCATCTTCTTGCATTTACTACAGCACTGATGACTGACAGGAAGATGGTAGGTCTTATCATTTGAGGGCCAGATATTCTAGTTTATTTAAACAATTACCCTGACAAAACAGAGCCAATAAATTTTCCCTAAAGAATGTAAAATGGGAGCCATTTCACTAGATAAAAAGCCTCTTTCCCCCTCTGCTTCAGGGAAAGGGAAATGTAGTCAAGCCTGTTCACTCATCTTCTCTTTCTTGCCATCATATGGAGCTAATGAAGTAGCTCCTCATCTCAATCCTCCCCCTACTTCAAGCTCTCTCAAGAGCACAAGTTTGTCTATATCATCAGCCAAATCACGTATCTCAGGATGCATGAAAGCACAAGCTGCTACTTTGTACGAGCTAGCATTGTAGATCTGGCACAGTGCAGGCTTTCTGGAAGCAAACTCCACTGATTTATCCCAAGTCTTTTATACAGTTTCTGTTCAACCGCAAAGCTAAAAATACATAATAAAAGAATCTTCTCAGTTTAAACTTAAAGTAATTTCGGTTCAATGGAAAAGGGAGAAAATTCCAAGTAATCTAGGTATCAATGTATTTTTTGGATATTTTTGATAAAATAAAACCTGCAGGAAAAGAAAAAAAATATTTTTCTGGAATTTTTATTTGGCTGAGTCCCACTCTTAAACGAAGAATTTACAAGCCAACATAAACTCACAACATCATTTAGCATGATATTTTTCACAAAATAAATATCTTAAAGATCAAAGTCTTTAATCAGTTGTGTATCTCACCATGTTTCAGGGCTGAGGCATTGTTTTCTAAGTCACAAAGAAATCACTTGAACTTCTGCAAATTGTCGAGACAAATAGTTTGGTTTTTTTTTGCTTTCTCACTTCCGTGTATACCTACACCTGGCAGGCAACAGAAAATCTGAGTGGCCTGATTCATTACTCTGTTGTTCCAATACTACACTGATATATCGTGACTCATTTAAATGTTGAAATTTCCCTTTAGGTTGCTGCTGAATATTAGTGCTGTTTGAGGCTCCTCCTCTTTTCCCAGGGCTTGACTACCAGGAAGACTAATGACTGTCATTTAAAGAAAATATGTTTAAAATATTCATTTGACCAACAGCCAGGTACTGGTTTATTTTAATTTTCCTAGAAGACTCAGGATATCATATTTTTCTTGCCCAGAAGGTGAAGTCCGAGCATGGACCAGACATAAGAAAATGTCAAGGAGGAGTTTATTGTGTAAGAGTATCTGCAATTTGATATCCAGCTTACTCGGAGTTCAAGCTGACTGCAGCAATCAGTCTGTTACCTTACACAGGTCAGAGTAGGTAATATGAGCATCCAGCCCTCAGAGAGACCTCCTCCAGGCTTTCTAATGCATTGGTTTCACCTTCCTGATACACATAGGAGAATGTCACTGGATGGTGAACTAGTAGGAACAGTAACGTCAACGCAGGGAAACTCATAACCTTCCTGGCTGGCCATCCACGCACAGCACACAAACACCAAATCTGTGTAAGAGCTACGCTGACTTGAAAGAAAAAGAAGCTTGTGACCAGTCTGTTTTAAAACCTGTTCCATCCCCAACTATGAGTTCAAGTCAGTCAAACATTTCATCTGAGGCTTTCTAATTAGATGGAGAAAGCAAAGGGACACTTTAAGGACCTTCACTAACCGGGAAACTGAAGGGATGCTACACCTGCAGTCAGTCCTGTTAGTTTTCATAGAATCATAGAACGGCTTGGGTTGGAAGCGACCTTAAAGATGTGGTTCCAAGCCCTGTGCTACGGGCAAGGACACCCTTCATGAGACCAGGTTGCTCAGAGCTCCAGCCAACGTGGCCCAGAACATTTCCAGGGGTGGGTCAGCCACAACTTCTCTGGGCAACTCGTGCCAGTATTTTACTTGCCTCATCATAAAAATTTCTTCCTAATATCTAATCCAAACCTGCCCTTTTTCAGTTTGAAAACCATTTCCCTTTGTCCTATCACTAAAAGTCCCTTGATGCAAATGTCCTTTGATGGTACTCCACAGGAGTAAGTCCCTTGCAGAGCTGGAGGACTGCACTGGTATTAGTTCAGGTTGCAGGGCTGAGACTTAAGTGCATAGAATATTTGAGACCACTTTTGTATCTTTTGGAATTTCATCTTATTGTACCTATTATGATATAGAAATTTTCAGTCTTCTACATAAATATATATATAAATATATTATATGAATTATATTATTTTTATTATATATTATTGATAATAATTTTAGTATTATATAATATTTAGTCTTAAGGTTCTATGTGTATAACAGCTGTCTAGAAATGTGGGGCTTACACTGCTCTCATGTACCAGCACCACACTAGTTGTGTCAGCAACTCAGTAGTGAAAGGCAACAGGAAAGCAGAGTCACGAAGGAAGCTGCTAAAAAGCAGGAAAAGGATATGACAACTGTGCTAGGATTCATATATAGCCCCACTATATCTTGGGACTATGGCCATCATTCAACACCTCTCATCTATGAATAAAGCCTGATGGAGATATTCAAAGAAACTGATTGTAGACACTTTGATACAAGATCACAGCAAAGACCAGAAGGAAGGAGCAGTTTCCCAGAAAAAGGGTAGTGAAAGGAGGACTCAAGTCTAACTTTGTTAACTAGAAGTCAGGCATCTAGCATGGCTACATCCTCAGTGAAGAAAGAGCTAGCTCCAGAGGATGAATGACAATACCTCTTTGAGATGCCTATCCCAGACAAGATGAGATGCCTTCAGGAAGTGCCTCTTTCACTCTTTCTCCTCCAGCTGTATGGGAAGCATAAAAAATTACCTTAAGCTAAACACCTAGCTAAAAACGAGATGGATGCTAACTGAGGGGAGTATGGAAGGAGAACAAAAATAAGTTCATGAACAATCAAACACAATGGTAACATCGATCATGTTGCTTTTCACAATCTCTTTCCTTCCCACTGCCACAGCTGAAGATGGATAACAAAATCTAACGGGAGAAGCAGCAGTAAGCATCACATCCTGGCCAACTTTTCAAGAATATATGTACCATTGCCTCAGCAGGAGACCAAGAAAACTGCCCTGCCTTAACTTGTCAGACTTTGAGGGTCAAGGCATTTAAAAAACGCAAATAATACCCTCAATTTGCAGATCCTAATGTGTCAATTAAAGGTCACAGGAGGCACAAAAGAGCAGGTTTTGCTATCCCTGCAAGCCAAGAGATGTTTTAACTTAAACTGCTTGTCTGAAAATTGTCAGCGGTAGAAAGTGGCATCTGTAACATCTGCCATGATGGGGTAACAAAAAAGGCAACTAACTACAGACTCCCATACATATCTGTAAATCTTGGGACTGGACTATTTGCCAGCAAGCACTGATAGATCTGTACAGCTGACCTCAGTTTTCAAGCATAACTTTACCTCTAACAGCCAAAGATGGGGATATTTGATTTTTTTAGCAGACCCCCAAAAAATAAAAAAGGGGGGAATTATACATTATTGCTACGTGAAATGCCTAAAATATACATAAATGAGTGTAAAAACCAAGTGTGAGTTGGCAATTAGCTTTCAGTCTGAAACCTCTTTATCTGCTTTCTGATACGGAGGCCGAGCGGAAAAATTAGAACAGGCTCAGTTAACATTGTGTTTCTATTCAGGTTACATATTGATAGAAGAGTTTAATACCCCTCACAGTACAATTTATCCCTTCCTGTTACCATTATATTTAGGTTTAGCATTAGGAAAAGAGTTCAAAGATACAAATAAAGCAACATATGAACATAGGGCATTTTTGCACTGCCACCATGCCACCAGTGATAGGCACGGTAATAGGATGTTTCTTCATTGGAAGAAACAATAAATATGTAGGAGTCTAGCAGTTTTCACTAAAGAGAAAAAATAATTTTAAACTCTTTCTCCTAAAAATACTATCTTCAGCGTCAGAACAAAGGTGGTCAACATGCCTTTTGATTTGTGTCTTGGGGTTGTTTTGCAAAGTTGGGCTGTTAGAAAGGCAGGTTCTGCTGCTTGCATTTTCTTCAGTTGTCCTTCCCTGTGCTGGGGCACATCCAGCTTCTCTCCTCTATTTGGCCATTAATTTTCATAAAAATGGTAGTAATTAGATATCCCTGTCTCTGGAAATGTTCAAGGTCAGGTTGGATGGAGCAATCTGGTCTAGTGGAAGGTGTCCCTGCCCCTGACAAGGTGATCTTTAATGTCCCTGCCAACTTAAACTATTCAATACCTCTAATAATACACGAAATGCATGATGTAATAAAAATCTTTCAGATGTCTCCTTTCAGGTACAGTTAAAATTAACTGAGTTTAGAAAAAGTTTCTGTCAGATCGACAGATAGACTGTGATATGCATATCCAGTATTTGCCTAAGTTTTCCTCCTCATGAAGACTCACTTAAGAAGCACCAAGTGAATTTAAGTGATTTCTAAGTTTGAAAAGAACAGGCAGGTTTTGCTTTAGAGGTCCAGACAGTTGTGGCACTTGAAAAGAAACTCCACACAATCATCCCTCTCTCCACCAAGATGTTGAAGTGTTTGGACATTTTGTTTGGTTGGTTGGTTTTGTTTAAAAAATCGTAGTAAAGACAACTAAAAATGAAAGCAGCATACTGTGGAACAGAAAAGTTGCCTCTACAGATTATTCAAGATTGCTCTGAACAGGTAGGGTTTTGAGGGGTGTTTTGTGCCCAGCATATGCTTTTTTCTATAAATAATAAAGCAAGAATAAGGAATTTTTTAAAGGTCATCATTTCCAGTAGTTCCATTTTAATTCTCATCTGATCTACATCTTACCTGCACCACCATTCCTTTTTCACTGCAGAGGCACAGAGGGGGAATGGTGGGGAGGAGAATGGGCTGTAGCCCCACTATGAGAAATACTTTTTCGCAGCTGGTAGAGGAGCAATAGTATTTGCCACTCCCCAGCGCAATCCTGGCACATCCACCTCAGGCAACCTTTTAATAATAGGCTTAACATGCATAAAAGGAGGTTTGGGGGGGGGGGAGAAGAAAAGAGAAAAGTTGTCTTGTAATAAGATAGAAAAAACTGGGCTGCAATAATACGTGAGGCTTTAGAAACTCGCACACCGCAGATTTTAAGACCAGTTTAGACAAATATCTGTAAGAAATTGTTTAGATAACACTGATTGTGTTTGGGATCAGGGGATCACCTGAAGATTTTTCAAAATCTCTCCCTGGCCTTTCTAGTATAATGAGAAATGACAAACTAAAACATTAGAACAAAGTCTCACCCAAGGACAGAATTTAATGGTGCTTCCCACTGCCTTTCCCCCCTGCAATAGACAGATACACAAGGACTGCTCATCAGACAAAGAGAGAGAAGGGACCAGGCAGGGATGAGAAAACAAAAGGCATGTCATTTCACTTTCTGATTAACTTAAAATTTGCAGTGGAAGCAAACACTACTTTTGGCACCATTAAATTGGATTATAAAATCTTCAGGGCTCCAAAGTGTCTGTTCGGCTCACCACCTTAATCTTACCTATCACTCTGCCTACATGCACAACACCAAACATTCATAACAATTACCACCACAACAGATTCTTACCATACAAGGATAACAGTCAGTCACTGAGATTAAATGTAGCAGAAGCTCTAAGACCACCAGAAATGAAACTCCACTCTAGAGCATACTGCAAAGAATAAAGACAAAACCTCAGTCTGTCATGTCACCATTTTCCTTAGCTTTGTCCCATTCACCATTACAAGCTTGCTACAAGAATCCCTTCTTTCAGTGAAGCTCATCTTACCTGTGCTGTACAGACCTACTCTGTACAGGAGCAGTCTGCTACGACCTCCTCTCTCCCTTTAGGCTGTAATTATTTCAGGCTAACTCCACCTCCCCTGCAATGCTACTTTTTTGTTTAATTATTTTGTCAAGTCCTGGCTTATCACACAGATTTTCACTTAAATTAAAAGCAATAAAAACATATTTCAAACTGTTCACCTATTGTGCTTGAATCACACGCACTTAACAAAATGCTTTGAGGGAGTCCTCACTTAACATTCCTTCTGTCTCAGTGACCTTGACTGTTACTGAACATCTGTTTCACCCTTATCTTGCACTGAAATGTTTTAGACAGATGTAGCTGTAAAAAGTCATTGACCTCAAAATTCAAGCCCTTAATTCAATTATTCCTATGAAACCTATAGTTTGTGCATAATTAAGTTAGAAAGAAACGTGGTCACATACTGATTTTTTAATGCTCCCAGCAGAAGGGAAAACTTATCAAGAGAGCTCCTACACAAAGCCACAGTAACCTGGAGACTGGAAATTTCAATGTCAATTGAACTCCTTACCCCAAAGAAAGAAAAAGTCATCTGAACCTATTATTGTGCAAAACTGAAAGTGTCTCCTGTGGGTCTTTGATCATTTTGCATGTCTTAATTCCTTTTTCCAGTCCTTTTGTTTCTTTTCTGTGCACTGAACAAACTGCAAGGAACAATCTGTTACTAATTACTCAGGTCTACTCTGCACTCCCCTGGAAGCGCAGCTGAATGCCAGTATGTGCCCACATGGAGCATCCTCACCAGTGACCAGACAGAACTGGAAACAAGCCTCTAATGCTACAGGTGCAGGCTCCAGAGTCTCATTCCCATCACCCTTTGTGCCTTCCCATTTCGTGCCCCCTCCACACCATTCCAGGTACACTGTAACATTCTTGCACTCAGGGTAGCCTCCCTCTTTCCACTCAAATAGTGGCTTTCTGTCACTCTAAATGGTTCCTTTTACAATAGCTGCAAAGTTAGCAGGAGTAGGACGAGCTGCTGCTAACGACCATGCACCAAGCTGTATGTTCTGTTCCCACAGCTGGGTTGCTGCTTCCTGAATCAAAAGTGCCTCAACAAGGATTACTGCCATGGCAGAAAGCGTGGGACTAGGGAAGATGACCTCATGTCATCTGTCTGCACTCAAGAGAACTATATTTCTTCATGGCATCATACTTGGCACTCAATTGCCTCCTAAAACAGAGGTACAGCAAAGCACTTAAAAGCAGGTAATCATTCTTCCATATCTCTGGCACTGGCTCACCATCTTTTAGGGACTGAAATTGCTTCCACAAAAGTAATGAGACTTCAGCCATTAATTCCAGTGGCAACAGAATCAACCTTGGCAATAGATCTTCCCTGCCATTAATAAAGTCTGCTGTTCTTGTTACTAATGCATCTGTTCACAAACACACCTACCCAGGAAAAATGTCATGTGGATGTCCTTGGCATTGGATGCCCAGTCATTAATGATTCACATCAAACAATTACCTGTTCAGTGAGTGACTACTTCTTTTTTTTTTTTTTTTTTTCAATTTCTCTAATCTTTACCCTTCCCTGAAACCTAAAGTTTGATACTTACTGATGCCAACAGCTGTAATAAGTTTAATCGCAAGTTCTGGGATTTCACACTGCATAAAGAAAGGTTCCAAAATGTAACGTCCAAATGCCAACGATATCACTGCTGTGGCAGCAGGGCTAGAGTAAAAACAACAAAGTCACAAAATTAATCTGCAATAGTACATAGATGTTATTCTTACGGGATCATGTTGTAACTTCACTATCACAGAACTCTGGACCTTAATTTTGGTGCCTGCCAGTAGCTATGCTGACATGTCCCGTGGTTTCTGGATGTAGCATTGCTCAGTGGCTCTAATCTTTTTGACAGCAATACCTCTTACCACTTCCTACACCCATGTTGCAAAGCAGCCATAATCAGAAAGGAAGAGTATCAACAGAAGCCTCTATTCGCTTGCTTTAAGTGAACGTAGCCAGAATTGGCTTACATGGGCAAATCCTGAACAGAAGTCAGTTTGAATTTTAGTGGCCAGGTATATCTCACCCCTCAGAGACACAAGGAAACTAGTTTCAACCAGGCCGAGAATTCTGGTTTACTGAGATAAATACCAAAAACCTACCCAAGTCTGTTATTAAATTCTGAGACAATGCAAAAACAATAATTAAAATGGGATTTCCTAAAATACAAACATAATTTTTCCTTTTATTGAGTAACAACTTCCTAGCACTGCAAGTGCGAGCAAAAATCCACAGAGCACAGAAAGCATCTACCATAAAATCAGGAAATGCGAAGAAAGGCAAGCAGTTGTTGCATTTACAAATTTGAAATGCTCATAATACTCATACAGCCTTTCTCTTTGAGACAAGCTAATTGTTTGCCAGAAGCCTTAGCACTGACACACATTAATAGCAAATTAGCCTTGAATCAGATGCTGTCTGCCTATCACAGTTCCAGCGGTCTGTTCACGTTCCATTTGGGGAGGACACTTTCACCCTTCTTAGGACAGCTGGTGGCATCTGTGCTTTATCACACACCTCACACACTGTAAGGACAAAAGGGCATATGATTCTATCTCAAAGGATTTCTGAGTTAAACTAGAGTCCATGCAAATTTCTTGTGAAAAAAAATACAGCATTTAATAAAATAACACCTCACTTCAAAGAATCTTGGTAAAAATGCTATGGAGCAGGGTAAAAATTCTGCAGAGAAGTTGTTATTCTCCACTGAACAACAAAGGAATTTTCCACAGGGGAGTTTCACCCTGGAAACAAAACCCACTTTCTTCGTGTTATGACTCAACCCAGAAGTCACACTCTGTGGTGGACCGATCTGCAGAGCAGCAAAGAGCAGAAGTATCTTCCTTGGAAAGTTTCTGCATGGACGAGCAAGGGCTGCTGCATGTGTATCTCCTGTGCACGAGGATGTTCCACTCACTGGCCAGCAAAGGGCTTTGCAAATTTTGCCTGGATTTTTAAAGACATTTACAGACTTTACCTCAGTGCAGTATTTCTAACTCACATAAAAATATCACCAGGCTTCCAGTTTTTAAATACTGAAGCCTGCCAAAAGTAGTTTGAAAGGCCCTAGATCAGATGAAAGATCAGATCTTTGGAGATGTCGCAGACTTTTTTCCCCAGCTTCAGCTCCTTTCCCCAGAACTTGGATTTTCCCCTCCCATTTTAAGGAAAAGCCTTTTTAAAGAAGCAGCCCCTGGTACCCCTGGTACCCCTCTGTTTCTAAAATCATGGTTCCTAAATTATATCTCTAATAAATAGCTGTGTGTCTGGCATTTCCATGTCTGAGAGGAGATGTTGCTGGCAGTGCAGTCAACCAGTGGATGCGGAAGTTCAAAAAACGGAGCAGTGTTCAAAAAAATGTGCAGATGGGGTGTTTAGGGACACAGCCTAGGGTGGATTCAGCAGTGCTGAGTTAACAGGTGGACTCAATGATCTTAGAGGTCTTTTTCAACCTCAATGATTCTGTGCTTTTCCTTCTGACTACTATCCTATAGGTAGGCTGACAGCCTTCAACAGCTCTGTGTTCAGCAGCAGATAGAAAGCACATGAGCAGCTTTCACTGAGGGAGAAGGACACAAAAAGACACCAGGTGAGGAGCAGGTCAGTGCCCTAACACATACCACAGGTGAGTCAGGCACCTGGCAGCACACTTTCACCCAGCCTGCGTTTAGCAACCACCACAGACTACAGACAATGCAGTCATACAGCCTTCACTTCTTTGAAAATTAGTTGTTTGGGGTTTTTTTAAAGGTATGTATATTTACAAAATACTCACAATCTGACTTTTGGGGAGAGAAGACTTCACACTTGCACTGGATGAGGAGCAGCGCAGTGCAAGGCATAACTAAACAGCAGGTGATGGTGGCACAGTTTAATCTGCATGTTTACAGAGCAGAGTTTAAGTGTGTCCTACACTGCAAAGTAGTGCCTGCAGAGATATATGTAGGAAATGTTTATTTTGGTTGCAACTGCTCCACCAGCCTGTGAGTGTGATAATCCTGCAATCTTTCAGAGGAAAAAACAGCTTAGCTGAGAAGTGTCTGTGCAACTTCATCTGCCAAAAACAAATACGGATACATATTTGGTCTCAACTTCTTTGATAGTGGCAGCCAATTAGATTCCTGATGCAGGAGTCAGATACAAAACTCTACACATAGATTCAGCAGCGCTGCTCTGATCATCACAAGTTATAACATGTATGCCTCCCTTGCTGCCTCTCTGGGTGATTAAAGAGTCCACTGATGTTCGTTCCCATGCAAGATGATTATTTTCTGGGTGTGGGGCAGATCATGATGACTAAGAACGTTTTCATGACATTCCTGGGACACTGTCATATGTAAAAAAATAATTATGTTGTGAGGAGAGGAATTTACAAAGCCTAGTTTCTTGTGGGTGTTTGTGCCTGGGTTAATAAGGTCCCTCTGCCTAACATGGTGCAGGTTAAAGAGGGGGATTTGTAACACTGCTCTCTTTTGTTGAATCTGTGATGTGAAGTGATATAGCTGTTCACAGCACTGTGAAAACATAGGTCTCATTCCTCTGCCTGATTTTCCTTTTTGGCAGAAAGCTAATACAGTTGAGACATCTGCCCTTTCATCACGTTTGGTGGAAATTATGCAGTTAATTCAAAGGTTACGTGTGGGTGGGGAGGATGTGAGGGACCATCTGACATACAAAATTATTTCCTCCGGAAACAACATAAGGATTTATGTATTCATAATGACTCAGCACTGTCAGCACTTTTAAACTCAATAGTCTCTGTTAGAACTTGTCAATGTTATGTAAACATAGTTGTGATCTGAAATGAGGCTTGTGCTTCTGTGACTAATCTGCTG
Organism: Pachyramphus minor; assembly: GCA_013397135.1. NCBI lineage: Eukaryota > Metazoa > Chordata > Aves > Passeriformes > Tyrannidae > Pachyramphus > Pachyramphus minor. Next base: position 12,764 of record VYXB01010651.1, read on the forward strand.
ATTGCGGAAGAGAGGGGAAAGGAGTGCTAACCAGCCTGAGGTGGGGATGGAGCATTCCCAAAGTCATTATGCATAAGAGAGTTGCCCTGTTCTACATGTATCAAGGTCTCCAACCTCAGCAATACTGTAAAAATAAAAAAGAAATTCAAAGGGCCACATGTGAGTTTGATACACAGATCCATTTACATTATGAAAGTTTATTTGATATGATCTGGCATCTTTCTACTGTAGTTCATTTATTCAATGTCAAAGGCTGCATATCAAAGGCTTACACACCAAAACAATACTTTGGACATTTTAGGTATGTGAAGACTTAATATTGCTTTATTTGGTCAGCCTGTGCTTTTCATAGTAGGAGTTAAGTTCTCCAACACCCCACAAAAGCAAAAAATGGGGACCCAGGCTGACATATAAAGCACATATGATGCTCCTAACTCTGAACCCTATTAGGCAATAGCTTCACCAGGAGTTATTCCTCTGTCCAGAGACAACAGCAACTGCTCTAAAAGCTACTGCCAAAACTTAGAAAATTTAAAGGTGACTTCCCTCTTCCACTGTACTATACCTAGGCATGGGTATTATTAGTGACATTAACGGATACAGTAAGCTTAGCAAAATTAAAGCAAGTAGTTTAATTTGTGTGGCAGGCAGTTTTCTTAGAATCTTTTATTTCCTTCATACACGTCTTCTCAAATGCTTCACTGCTGATAAGCAAAATAAACATTTTTAAACTCTCTGAAGCAACTATACTAAAAGAACACAGTTGATTGATCAAGATATATTTTATTTGTTTTGCCCATTATGTGTTGGACATTTTCCTTTATGACTGAAAAGCATATTGCCATCAGAAAAGAAACAGAAAAGGTCACATTACACTTACCGAATAATGAGTAGCTCAACCCAGACTCTCACAAAAGCAGGTAATGGACCAAAGGCCTCCAGGATATAGGTGTAGTGACCACCAGATTTCTTAATGCATGTTCCTAGTTCAGCATAGCAGAGGGCACCTGTGAGAATTAAACAGTGATATCACGAGAGGCATCCAGAAATACCTTTCAAAACATCCATAGGCTAAACAACAGAGCTGCCATGGTATCATACCTACTTTTTGCATATATTTTTTTTCCAATCAATTTTGTAGGTTTTACTTCACTCAGCTAGAAATGCAGTTAACCAAACTGCACATATATACAGTTACATTTATTTGTAAAGCCACTGGACAAGATATTTACTATCAACAAGTGTTGTTACTCATCTTCATCTTGTGAAAAGGGACAACAAAGCAGGGTGTCACACCAGCTACCCTAATTCCCAGACAGCCAGACTGCACCACTAAGTGAAAGTTTTCTGCCACATTTGCTTGTTGTCAAAGGCTGCTCAGCTACTTTCAGCCTTAGAGATGCCTGGCTCAACCTCTAAAGAAAATCCTGAAGACTGTATTACCTCTCCTCAGCCACGGGCAAAAGCAACCAACTGGCAAAAATTCGGAAGCGGGAACTGCAAATTAAGAATTTTCCTGAAGAGTACTCCTTATATATTATATACAAAATTCAGGGGATGGCTTAGCCCTGGCTTTTCAACACTGGTGGTGTGTTTTTGTGTGCTACAAAGGCACTGAAAGCTCAGGACCCACCATGCAGTCACCAAGCCAGGGGATTCTCAGCTCCACGGGTGGGCTGCATCAATAGAGAAGTGCACCACAGCTGACAAACATAGGTAGGCCTTTTAGAAGAGTCTCAGAAGCCAGATGAAAACAGTAATAAAATTTGTAAGCAATGCACAACACAGAGTTAGGGTCAGCACCACATAAAAACTCAGCTCTGTTCCTTGCATGATTTTATGCCACAACACTTTTAGACAAAAGCCAGAGTTGTCAAAACCACATCACACGTACAACCCCATTAAAGCTGAACCACATTATGGCAAATTCCACCTTAGTTCATTTGCTTTGTTTGGGGCTTTGCAAAAACATGGCAGCTTTTATCCATTCTTCAGCTTACCTGAAAGTGTACTTAAAGGAATCCCTACAGCCATATTAAAAATAGCTATTGCTGGGTTTTCTTTTGCCACCCTCCTCTGCAGAAAGTTCAGGATGAAATTCAATTGTTTCAATACCTGTTATACACACAGCCTCAGCAAGACCTTAAGTGACCTTAATGGGTGATTTAACTATAATTGAGTCATGCAGGAATTAAAAACAACCGGGGGGGGGGGGGGGAAAAAAAAAACAAAAACAAAAAGACACCAAAAAACCAAATTGTAACAGGTCCACTCTGAAAAAGAGATAGTATCTTTTGTTGGGCCAAATTACAGTTCTTCATATCTAGAGGTCTGGAAAATGAGCTACAAATTCTGTCTGATAAAAGAGATTTTCCTTTCTTTTCTTTTTTTTTTTTTGGTACAGACTTTACTTCACAGCCAAAAAATCACTACTACTACAGTTACAGCCAAAAATGCAGTGCTTAAGCAAATTCTGTGTTGATTAAATCAAAAGACCAAGGTCTTCTGACAGGGTTTCAAATTGATTCTGAGGTTTTTCTTGATAGGGGAATTTTGATTACAGGCAGGACTTCCACTTTTATACAACAGATTGTACAACATTGTATCAACACATTTAACATTTGACCCAAATAGGTCCTAACTCGCTCACACTGTCTGTTTGGCCTGGGTGGGCTCAGCCTGCAAACCATCTGTGTTTCCCTAAAACTCAGAGCCAACTTACACAAGGTGGCATTTGCCTGTTCCACCTATTAAGCAGATGCGTTAGTCCTTATTTGTTCTCTTTACCTCCTGCCACTAAACAAGTCATTTCTGCTTTAAATAAAGCCAATATTCATGTTAGTTCTTCAGCTTCTTGGAGATTAACTCATTAAATAGGTCAATGAACCCTCTGTCCCGCAGAGGCCAGGGTGGGGCTTTCCACTCTGAATGGGGGTTTTGTGTACTGAACAACTAAACTGGACTTCTTCAGAATTTAAAACTCTTCAAGAATACATAGAATTAGTAAAAACCCTCACGATAAACAGGCCAGCAATAAAACTCCCATGACAAACTTGCTTTCATCACACTGTTTTTGGTAGCCCAGTCTTTGAAAGCAACGTCATGAGTGAGGAATGAAGTAAAGCGATGGGGAGAGGGGTTATTAGTGTTATTGTTTTGCTCCCTTTCATGCCAATACAGCTAACATACAGTGGGAATTATTCCTCTCAGACCTTGCTCGAGCCTCCAGGGAACTAAGTTGAGCTGTCTAAACATTTCAGTGGTGTTCAAGCCACATGACCCGTATCTCCAGCTGCCGGGGGCCTTACAAGCAAACTATAAACTACCTCTTACAGACAGCAGAAAAATATTATACATACAGCACATTCTATGGAATAAAATGGACATTTGCCTTTCCTGTTCCTTTAGGGACCCACAAGAAACAATAATTTGCTTCCAACTTTCACCAGCCAGGTATTAGGTGTGAGGTGGGCAGGGGTTGCAGATCTTTGCACCCTTCAAAAAACCCATCCCGTAACACAAACCTCCTGTAGCCCCATTGGTCTTCAAGCTCTGCTCTGTGACTTGCTATCCAATAGTAAAATCAGACAAATAATCATGATAATCCACCGGCCGCCCCTCCGGGCCAATTAGAAACTTTTCAGAGACTTACCAAAAAGCGAAAGGATACCGCATGCTGTCCAGACAGTCAAGGACATGCCCACGCTGCCCGTGTTCTTCAGGATGCCTTTGGGAGAGATGAAGATGCCAGCTCCAATGATAGTGCCAATTATGATGGATATCCCCCTCAAAAGCGTCACTTTCTTCTTCAGCACAACTTTTCCCTCCAGGGATGGCTGTCCGCTGTCCATAGAGGACAACCTGCCATTAGCTTGCCCCTGCAAGTAGCTTCCATTAGAGACTGTGGGCACAGCAGCTTTCCTAGGCATGCTACAGTGCCACCAACACACTGACGGCAAGCACAGGCAGAAAAGTTTTCAGCAGGAACTCAAGGCTTTTTTTTCCCCCCTCTCTGTGTAGCCAACTACTTTGTCTTTTCCTCTGTCCTCTCTTATCTTTCCAGCTGCTCCTTCGCACAGGTAACAAGCTACTAAAGAGTATGTGAGCCCTTCCTGCGATCCGAGCCTGTCTCAGGAACACCTGCACTTTCACACTGTGAGCTGGTACTGCCCTATCATTGGAAACCAGCTCAGCTTCCGCGTGGACTTGTATTTAAGCTCTTGTCATACCAAGTTACTCCAGCTGAATGATGATGCAAATTCTCCAGGTTTGCATCAGCCATTTGAGAAAACTCTGGCATTACTCAGCATTTCACTTTTTTTTTGCCTTCCCCCCCTTTTTTTTTTCCTTCCTTCTTAAACCGTAGGGGCATGTTGCGCAACTGACCTGAGGGTGGTGGGAAGAACAAAGGACTCGCAAGCAGACCGAGCCAAACCTAGCCAATCAAGCTAAGCACATCACCCTCAACACCCCGAGACACACTCCCAATTTTTTTTTTTTTTTTTTTAATGCAACTCGGAGCCAGAAACAAAAGCCTGCCTAAACACAAAGCTCGTCAGAGCACAAGGGGAAAAGAAATCAAACAGGATACGTCATCTCTGGGTCTAATCCAATTTTATTCTCGAAAAACTCTTCACAAAAAAGTTAAGTTTGCAGGGGCTGAACTTCTTGTGTCGCCCTTGATCAGTCTCTCCCCACGTCTATGTTACTTATTTAGAAATCTGTGTAGGGACCGGGACCTACCCAAAGGATACGTACAGCCCCCGTGTTACCCCGAGTTGCTTAGCAACACCCCCCAATCAGCCTCACGAACTGCCCGGGGTTACTTCCACAAAACAGTGATTTTCTTATGCGCAGCTTGTTTCCGGGATGTCGGTGAGCAACACCGCAACACCACTTCTCCTTAAAACAATACTGTTGAAGTTTACAGCCGGCTCGAGTGTGGGATCCGGCAGGAGGAGGGCAACACCCTAGAGCACGGGATCTCCAACAGCTCAGGAATCAGCATGGGATTTTTTTTGTAGAGCTTCCCTGAGCCCATAAACAGGTAATCAGATGCATACGTACATTTGTTTCACGACCTGATCATTCAAATTCAAACTTGAGCAATTAAACTCTTACAAAGAGGTGCATTTTCCTAAAAGAAAGCAAAAATCTACAGCCTGCAAACACTTGTGACCTAATCAAGGGACAGTCTCTGCAATATATGTCAAAGGGGAAAAATCCTGCATAGCTATTGCAGCTGCTCATGGCTTCAGATTAGATCAGTGAAGTGAGAAATTATTGCTGCAGTTACTACTCTTACAGGTATTGCTTAATTAGTACCTAGGTTTGAGAGGGAAATAAGGTAACTTACACCATTTTATCATTCAAAAAGCAGGCATTGAGCTCAGAGCACAACTGTGCTTTCAAATTCATGTGAGAAAGAGGAAATCCAGGACTATCAACACACTGCAGCTGTAAAACTTCAGTGTTTTTAAAGCCTCGTATTTTCAGTTATAACTCACCTGTAATAGCTGGCCCTAAGATAAAAGAAGGCGTAAAAAAAAGGATATCTGGTTTAAATGCACACAGGTAAAAAGCAAAGGGGTTGTAGATTTTGACTGCATGGCAGTCAAGTAGTGCTTGCCTGTTTTCTGAACATATGTACTTCTCCCTCATCTACTGCAGCTGATCTACTGAGGATCAGCTCAGCAGCTGATCCCTCACTTCCCTGTACAGCCCACACTCCTGTTGTAACTGTACTGAGTGCCCAACCTTTTTGGGAAGTGACTGTCCCTCTGGTATGTGCCATAGGTGATCACAGAGACCAAGTGCAGGCAGGATCTCCTCTGGTCACCCCACAGCCAATTTTTGAGGAAGTAGTTACATGCAAAGCCAGGACCTGGTGGCATGCTATGACAAGTTGGGTTTCCCCTAATGCACATTCCACATGCTGCCCCCCAATAAGATTAGGCAACTACATCAAATGAAACTAGCAAAAAGCATTAACTACAGACATGGACTAGGCTGATGACCTTTATTTTAATTTTCAAAGGCTCTTTAATCAAGAAACACATGACATCTTCAAACATCTAATACTTTAAGGTAATCATTTCTAACTAGTGTTTATCCTTTATTTACACAGGAAGATGGTTCCAAGATCAAACTAAAAGCTCAATAACCAGACAATCCTGAGGCACCTCCTAGCAACCCAGTTGTCTGCAAGAGTCATCCAGTACAAATGCTGGGCAGTATAATGGCTTTCAAGTATCATCTGATCACTAGCCAGAAGAATACATGTTTGCCCTTTGGACACAGCAATTAACTCTCCCACGCAGGGAAAAGGGTGCTTGCTCCTTCTGTGGTGTCAGGATAGCATGCATGCAAAGCTTAGGACCACATGAAATTCCCAGGGAATGTTTATTTGGTGTTGGGGGATTATTTGTTATATTCTGGAAATTCCATGAGAATTTTCCATCACCTGAGCCCAGTCCTGAGGAGGGCATGAAGCTGGAAGAGGATCATTACTTCTGCTGCCCCCATTACACAGTATAGTCACAAAATCTCTTCTGATTATTTGTAACCCACCATCACTTTTATTTCAGTTATTCATCAAAGAGCAATAACCATATGCAAACACAACAGACAAGGCTCAGTGTCTTTTCAGAGAGCTCTTCTGAAAATGCAGGGCTTACCCTGTCCAACACCCAGAACAGCCCCTTTCTCCCATAAAAACTCATTCTAAAAACAGAACAAAAAGGTATAAGGTGCAGTTTTCTCTAGACTGAAATTATTTGAAGCAATGTGTCAAAAAATGATACTCTGAAAATAAACCTTCAGCCTCTAATAGCAGCTGGAATCCTGCACAGCTTATTGTTGGGGTTTTTTTCCCCCAGTTCATACAAGTCCTCCTACTCCTATACCCAGCAAAGAGATAAACCACCAGCAGAAAAGTTCACCTCCCCCTGGCCTGCTACCAGAGGTGGGCTCTGGTGAACAGGACCTATCATGGTGTGAACAACATTTCTGCCTGCTGCATCTCACTACTCAATGCTCGAGCATGACATGGAATAAGGTTTCACAGACCCAATGGTCCTGACACAGGGTCATCCCCATTTACCACACTAGCAGAGCTTGTGCCAATACCTGGACGCAGCTCTATCTTTCAAAAGAAGCTATAATTTTGATATTTCCCCTGGGAAATGCTAAGAACACACACACACAGAGCATTCCCCTTTATGGTAACGCTACAAGAAACACAGCAAAGGGAAGGACCTAAAATTCAAGCCTTAACTTGAGTTCCCACTTCTCAAGCCCACAAAAACCATAATTTCTAGGTGTAGAGAGCATACCTTGACAATCCTTCCAGGCATTTATATATCAGCTTATTGAATCCAACAAGTCCAAGGAGTCACAAGTCAAGCCTCCAGGCCACACATTGCCACACTTACTGGAGACACGGGAATAAAAAAGGAAGTACAGAAAGACTGAAGAGGCGAGGAAAGCCCCAAACTCTTTTATGTGGGTGGTGTGGCATGAAAAACGTTGTTTAGAAAACTGATCTGAGTCTTCTCTGTATAATGCCGAGTTGTTTGTGAGCCTCGCAAAGCAGCCCTGTAGGAAGGCAGTAGTCTGGTTTCAAATGTCAAAGGATGGCAAAATACCTAAAAGTATTTGTTTCATGTAGATAATCTAGCATCAAAAAGTTTTGACTGGGGATTTTTGCTCCCTTTGTAGTGTTGAGGATGAGTTTAACTAGTGTTAGGGAGAAAAATAATCTGTAAGCATTTAAGAACTAAGGCGTCATTGGGAATTAAGTGAGAATAAATCATCACGAAGTAACAAAAATCTCAGCAGATTGGGATGGTTTTTTGAAGTTATAATGCAGACAGAACTGTGAGAAGATTAAAACAATTTGTTACTATCTCTACTACAGGTCAAAACTTTAGTTAAAAATGGAATTACTGAGAATGTTAGGGGGAGTGTTATTTTGTAGTCAGAGACTTACAAATTGCTCGCTTAATTATTTTGCATTCCACTTTGTGCTGGATACAAAGATGATATTTAGCAGCAAAACAAAAAAATGTGAAGGAGTGAAACACACATCCAGCTCACAGGCTTCAAAAATAAGATAAAACCCCTATAAGAAATCCCAAAGCAATTCAAATATTATTTCTTATACGTTCAGTCAAAAGCTTCCAGTAAAATGCAGGAAGCAAATAGAAATCTGGTACCAAGAAGACTGCAGACAACAATAGCAGTCTAGAAAGCAAATACTTCTGAAAGTTTCCCTGTCTCCAATTTGCTGATAGCTGCCAGTCAATTTTCGACTGGAATAGAAAAGAAAAAAAAAAAAGAAAAAAGGGATTTCAGAAATCATTCCTATTTTTCTCGCTATTAAAGCTCTATTTCAAAAGACATGATGATTTTGCCTGATGGTTTGACAGTTTAATGGATTTTTTTAAGCATACAGGAATCATTAGTACCTGGTACCAAGCAAAAAAACTCCTCATGAGAGAAAGCCGATTCTTGCTGAGGCCCTGTGTGTGTGAAAACATGAGTGTGTTTTATACCACCTCATTTTTCATGTTCAGGGCATATGTAATCATAACCTAAGCAATGCTGCACATAAATATTATTCTTGAGTTTTCTATGTTTGCATTTCTCATCAGCAGAATAAGACAACAATATTCAGAGTCCCTATGTTATTGTTCCTCAGCTTTTGGATGAAAACACCGAGATACCTCATGACACTCAAGAACTCAAGACCTCAGGGTAAATTTCCATCAAAACTGCATGTGCTGGATACCTGGCATGATGGCAAGATTGCTGGCAGCTTCAGGGAGTCAGGATTTTACTTGAGCTGACTCAGGCTAGGCTGGGCATGAGAACAGAATTAATTGGCACTTCAGAAAAAAACTGTCTTTGGAAAAAATCAAGAGAGAGAGAGAATTAGCACTGAGCACGTTTTCTAACCCATTTTCCCATTTTTTTGTGTAAGAATTCTTCACACTATATAAACAGCTTATAGTGTGAAGAAAACATACAACAGCTACATAGACTATCAGATTTAAACTTGGCTCTTTAACCAATTCCTATTCACTCATATTGTATTTTTCATACAATCTATACAGTACCATCTATCCATTTGCACTACTCTTCTATTTATCAAAGTGCTGAACTTTCTGTGAGTCATGTTTTTTTCACTATAAATCAAACCTTTCTTTTTTTAAAAAGGGTTACCTTATCCCAATTCACAGGTGTGGCAGGCAGATTCGGACACTGAATTCTGTTTTGAAAATAATGCATGCAAACTTTTGGAGAAGGGAATTCAAGAATTTAAGGAAAGTTTTAATTCACTGAGCACTCAGTCGGGAAATCTTTCAGATCCCTTAGATCTGAACTGCAGTTCCTTACTCCTACCCTTAACAGAAGGTCACCTGTCTTTCCCATCATATTAAGCAAGCTCATTCCCCTTCTGTTGCATACAACTTAGATTGGATGGAGCACATATTCAAAGTTATTTGATTTTCCATAAACAGAAAACTACACTCTTGCCCAAGTATAATTCTAATGGGACTTTTAGGTCCCATTTAGTTCTCATTCCTCTCTCAATTGTCATATGCAGCAATAGTTGCACCCATGGATTTCTATTTTTGTTCATTTAATGTAGATTTTTTTTTATATCTGGAAACCAAACAAGTCTTGGCTGGGGCCTTATGCAAGTCATGAATGCAATGAGGTCAGGTTCCAGTCAATAAGCTCCTTCTTTAGTATCAGGTCAGGGCTTCTTTAGCATCAGGAGCAATGGTACAACATCTTCATTGATAAAGATGGACAGAAGCATCTCAGTTAAGGGTTGAAGCAGTGACAGAGTTTACCACAAGAAGGGATTTAAACTGCAGATAAGCAAAAGCACGTGTGCACAGAAATGATTGGCAGTCATTCATTCACACTGCCATCATAATTTAGCACTGAAATGCAGCCTATGGATCCTAAAGGGAATCATTTTATTGGCATCTAAATGCTCGTACTGTGTCTTCTTGAAGTATTAAAAACTCCATCAGAAAAAGCACTTGCTTGGAGCGCTGCCAAGGTGCTTCAGCAGTTTGTACTAGTGCAGATCCATATATTATTCTCACATTTCAATAGAGAGGAGCATCTTAGTGCTGAGGTCAGCCCCTCCTTTGAAAGTGCAATTCCTGTTTTTCACGTTCACAATCTGTTCTTCAGAGACACTGTCTATTCAAGTGTTGCAATTTTACCATGTTTTGTGACATTTAGTAAGAAGATTTTGAAGACAATGTAGAGCAGATGCACACTGTGTGCAGTCTTGATGAGGGTATCTCTGACTTGTCTGCTCTGGACTTTAAAATGTTGTGCAAAACAACTACCATGTCAGAAATCTGCCCTCTTTCCCCTCCCCATTGAGTTTACCCAGAGTCTCAGAAGTCCAGTCTCCAGGACAACAAGTAGTGACACGAATTTCTAAGTATATTTCTAACCCATTCTTCACATATAAGCTTAAAAACAGCCAACAGCTCAACTCCTTGTGCATAATGCACCAATTCCAGCATTTTTCCATCCCTCCCACATTTAATCTAGTCCAAAGATTAAGACAGAAAACTTTTCTACCAAATGCCTCTACTCTTACCAAAGGCTCTTTTACAACAAAATGGACATTGACCTCAGTTTTATTCTTCTTTGTTAGCACTTTGCTTGCACTTCAAAGAGGATAGTTGAGGAGATTCTAAAAGAACATACTTTGAGGACTCTTTCCTTAACATAAATGGATATAATCAGTATTGCTCACCCTTTTCCGGGGGTCCAGGCCCCTCACTGTTCCCTCGCAGGGATGGTGGCAGAGAGGGATTCAACAGAACAGAAGATTCCCACTCCTCTTGAGTCAAAACAGCACGTGAAGTTAACTGTGGTCTCTTCCAAGTAGCACAGTACCTCCCTGTAACAGGTGCTCCTGTAGCACACGGAAGGCTTCAAGAGAGGGAGTACAGAAAGATGCTGCACTGTAAATCATGTGAACATTTACTGGAGAATAGGTCAAAGTACAACAGAAATTTAAATCAGGGTAAACTTGAGCTGCTCCTGTATCAATTTCTCTTCAGGTTACCCAGTGCAGGCTTTTATTCATTCCTAATTAAAATAAAAATTGAAAAAAAAATATTTACTTGGACAGGAGAATAGGCTACGCAGAGAGATCATGCTAATCATCTGAGTATACTTTTTATTAACAACTTCAATTTATAAAACCCTTTCAGAGAAAGTAGGGAAAATAGACCAATTCAGCTTCCTGAAAATAACATAGATGTAAAGGTATCTCCTCAGACATGACAGCAATAAATCTGGTACATAAAGAATATCTTGTCATTTGTTCTTGATTTATTTTAGTTTTTGAGCTTTATTTCTCACCTTTTCTCCAACTTAAAGCAGACTCTCTAAAGCCTGAGTGGAGGAGCCATTCCAAATTTCTTCTTACTTTCCATATTTTTCCATGCCCCTTTCCAGGGGGAAATGAACGTTCAAGTCTCAGTGAATCTTCAGGAATAATGCAGAATTCGCTCTTTGACCCAGATCCCCATCATTATCCCACATAGCTCAGCTAAACCTACACCAAGCCAAGCAGCTTAATTCAGAGCCTTTCCTGTCCTGCCTGCCCCTTTGGCCAGTTTTACACTTTGGAGGAGGACATGACCAGCCAGTTGAGCCAGCTTTGTGTGTCCACAGTAGTGCAGAGACAAACAGAAATCTTGGTGAGGAAACAGCAGTTCCCAGGTTGCCTTTTGGCATTGGTGTCATTCCTCAACCTATTCTGGGGGATGTTGCATCTCCTTCCCACCAGCACAGAGTCAACTCAAAGTACAAAGGCAGGAATTCTCACTTTTCTCTAAGCACAGTAAGAATATATGAGCAATATCATTACTCTATTACAGATAATTAGGGAGTAATTCCATTGATTCTCCCCTTCCATTGGTCCTCACCTTCCAAGTGCGAAAGGTTTTATCATCAAGGAAGAATAGAAGAGGCACTAATCCAAAAGTTCCAACAAATCCCATAACCAGAGTAGAGAGCTTTTTGAAGCACTCTCCTCTTCGTATGGCCAGCCTTGCTAATCTACACAGAATGGAGGATATCACCATGAAGCACAGTGTAAAGGACTGAAAGGTCAAAGTAGTAAAGAATTTTATTTTCTATAATGTATTTCACATCATATTTCTAATATTACTTCTCCTGACAAGAGCTGTTCTGAACACACTGGGCAGCAAAATAGAAATTCAATGTCCCGACAACTGTCTGTCAGAGAGCTGGAAATGAGAAATGGTGCTCTGAATCACAGTCCATCTTCCTAACTCCATTTTTGTCTCCCCAAGAAGGGCAAATCAAGTATTCCTGGAAGAGTTCCCTTTCCTCTTGTCTTCTGCATGGCATGCAAAAGCCATCCAAAATTTGGGAAGTTGTGCACCAACACAGTGATAGATGGGTGTCTCCAGGATTTGAAAGAGCCTTTTACACACCCTGTTTTGTTTTTATCTTCTGAGCTGATTCTACCTTATCTATCCAAATATGCAAAATTCACCTCTATAAACTTCAGGATCTCCTAGCAAGTGAACTCATCTTGGGGTAAAAGACTCATACATTTTTATTTCCTCTTGCATGGCCTTACATTTAATTCCTCTTTTTCCGTTCTGGTAATTACTGACTTCGGAGGGCAGAGAGGACGGGGAAAGGTGAGGAGAAAAGCCAGGAACTGTGCCAACCTCAGGTTTTAAAAAGTAGTTTTCTTCTCTATTTTGGCAGCAAAATTTTGCATTAGTTGTCTTGCATTCCATAACTGTAGGTATTACTATGTTTCATTTTTAAGGGGAGATTGTCAGAGTATGCAGAAGTAATTCCAAAGCTAAAAAGTACAAATGTGTGCTTTTTTTTTGGACAAATGTGCATGAATGTTTAGCCTCTGTGTTCTGGATTTTCATATGTCTATTGGCAGTTTCTGTAATTGAAGCAACAGATTCAAACTCAGCACCTTAAAATATATAATGTGGTGTAACTACTAAAGTTTACTGGGTTAAAAGGAAACCTGCAACTATTTTGTAAAGCCTGAAAGTAAAAAAAAAAATTAAAAAAAAAATCTAGGAACAAAACCAACTGTGCATTAGTCTGGGGTTTTTTCCTGATAATGGAAGTCTAGATGCTTAGCTATCACCCAGAGAGTGAAATTTTGTCTCACCAGGGAGTGCACAACCATGAATGAAGGGACTTTGGCTTCTTTCTCTGCAAGTAGTTGACAGGCTACTCTCTCTATTATATTGACAGAGTCTAGGGATGACATGCCCTTGTTCCTGTTCAGGTATGAAAAAAGCCAGCAATATCTATAGAGCAATATCCATCATGTTGAGAAAAGGATGCTTCTTTCCTCAGGACAAGACAGATGTGCAGTTTAAAACCTCTCAGTGACCAAAATCTCCTTGTTACCCAGCTGCCAGCTGAACCAGTCAGATTTGCACAATAACCTGATAGTATGAAGGGCCCTACATCTCTACACTGTATTTAAAATTAAGTCATGTCTTTACAGTCACGCTCAGGACTTAACTTTCTCTTCATGGCTTTTCTGTTTCCATGTTGACTTGTTTCTAACTTGAAATTACAGAAATTTATTTGCATTCAGGGCTCCTCAATGTACTCCTTTTGGTTCTTTTTCTGTTTGTCAGAAGGATAATTTCATCTCTTAGAGTCTGATGCTATCCTGAAGAGCAAACATTATAAATAGATTACAAGCAGTGTGCATTCAAATAAATTACATGTTTAAATGTGTCAGTTAAATTATAATGCTCAATTAAACAGCTAATTATGCTGAAAATGCAGTTGTGTGCATAAATTGATGGCCACTCCCCCAGCCTGCCTGGTTGCTTCCATTCATATATTGTCCCTTTGTAAGGTTTATCTTCCAAATATTACCTAGTTGAAGGTTTATCTCAGTGCAATCATACACTGCTTTACTGTTAGTTCATTGTAAAACAATAACTTCAAATGCAATTCAACATTTGCACTGAGTTTTACTATCTGCCATCAGAATTTTAGTGGCAGTAGGATTTGTGGACCAAGTTCCCAGACTCCTCAAGGTCACATTCCCAAAGTGCTTTCCCTCTGTTTATGATGTCTCACTTGCCAGGACGCTTTTTAGTCACTCCCACTGCATCATTTTACATGGGAAAACTAAATTTCTTTTACATTTATATGCACATGTGAATTTTAAATATGACCTTTTGAGCTGATAAAGAAGCAGTGCATGAAACCGTAGATGATACACTTATATTTGTAAAGCACAGTCTTAAAATTGCCACTGAATTTATTAATACTGTCTAGGACCTGGAAATCAAGTAGCAAGAAGAGTCCATCAGCATGAATTACTCAGTTTGATTTAAGACAATAACTTGGCATGACAAAATACCACCTCTTGCTTAATTCATGATATCTTGTCTCAAAACCACCTCACAAAATAGATAATTTCAGATATATTTTCCATGTTTTACCCTTCATTTAATTTCTGTAGGTTTACTATGCTTACTCCCAACCAATCTAACTGAAGCATTTATACACAGCAAAACCCAAGTTCTCATACTTGATGAGACCTATGAAGAGCTAAATTGGGGTTTTTTATGCTTCCAGACAGCATTTTTTACAACATGAAAGAATCATAAAAAATGAAAATTCATCAGTATCGTTGTTTTAAAAATGTAGGTAAAATAAAGACAGTGTGATTCCACCAAAGGGATAAAAATAAATTTCACTTGAGCTCAGCGTAAAGTATAATTTCAGGTAGGCAGCTGTTCTCTTCAGTTCTTATGCTTAGATAATACTGAAAAAGGTGGAATAAAAACCCCAAACCTGATAATTTTATTCCTTTTCTAGGTTTTTGTTCTTTCCTCTGAATCATAAAAGGTAATAGCTTCATTTTAAGGTCTAAAACCCTTGTCATATAGTTTGTCCATACTGTTAGACCATATCAGCCATAATTATTTATGAAAGTGTTCCCAGTCAGCGCATAGTTAAAGGAAAAATAACTGAAATAACCTTTGTCTGTGGCTCTGGGCATATATGGTAGTAAAATCCAGCTCATCAAGACATCTAAAATTAATCTGGATAAATACTGCAAAATGACAATGTATAAACCTACTCCAACTTTGACAATGTAAGAGACAAAAAGTTCTATTGTACTACATTCTTTTCCTTTTTTTGTTCTCTCTATGGTCAGTCAAGAGGGAAACTTTTCATCGTTATGCTCTGCTTTGTCCTTTCAGGACTCGTAGTAACTCCCCTGAAGTGCTTTAGCAGCTGAAATCAGGGAATTCCAGGGTATGTTTTTTATGGCACATGCTACAGATTATTAAATTCCACTTCAAAAATTAAAATTTTGTTAAAGTCTCCTTTCAAAAACGGCATTAAAATCCACACAACAATTTCTGACATGTCATTTTGAACCAGTAGTCACAGTATTTGAAATATATAGAAGCAGGGTTAGTATTTATCATTTGGTCCTAGGTCTCTGAGCAGATCCTGTCTGCCAGCCTAGAGAGTCAGAGAGTGACACTGAGAAGGCCTAGAAACTGCTTAGAGATTTTTAAAGGTTCTTATGACAGTCACTAAGTTCACTGCTTCTCAACGGACTGAAAAATGCGAGAGGTTTTCCAGCTGAAGTCACGTGTGTGTTAAAGAGGATTAACATGAACAGCCAACTAACAAATGCCAGGATTTTCCTTTCTTTCCATTTTTTTAATCCTCCTTTCTTTCTATCCTGTAATAATTTTTTTTTTTTTCCCCTCCTATTCTATTTTCCCCCTTTTGGAATAGCATATAAAGGAAGCTGCAAGTCATTTAACAGATGCATCTAGCACAACAGACTCTGAGGATGCAGACTGCAAAGTGAATCTCACTCGAACAAGAGGGTATTAAATCACATAACTGCTGGAACAACTCAGGGTCTCAACTGCTCATTTACACAATTCAGCTGTGGCATGCTTATCTCTCCATTCTCTCCTATCCCCAGTGTATATCAACAAAACCTGTTCAGCCCTAAAACCACCTTTGGGTTAGCATCCAAAGCCACTGCAGACAGAAATAAAATACAAATGGATTTGGATAAGTCATACTAAAAGGCAGCCTTCAAAGTGACACCTTCATCAAGGTAGAATGCAGCACTGCTGCTTTTGGACACTGTGCAGCTTCATTCCATCAGCTGACCAGCTTTCACCTTCATCTACATCTCCTAAACATTAATGGCATCACAGTTTGGCCCAGCTCTACAAGTATTATTCACACACAGTAGGTTGTCTGAGTATGGCAAGAAAATCAGAGAAACAAACATTGTAACTAGCAGATCTCACCA
Organism: Pachyramphus minor; assembly: GCA_013397135.1. NCBI lineage: Eukaryota > Metazoa > Chordata > Aves > Passeriformes > Tyrannidae > Pachyramphus > Pachyramphus minor. The sequence goes on from VYXB01010651.1 coordinate 29,145, forward strand.
TTTTTTCCATGTTTGAGTAGTTTAATCAATTAGTCTCACACTTCTTCATGATGAGGCCTTCCCATGATAATTTGATGTTCTCTTGGTGAACTCTCAACTACAAGTCATAAGAAAGAAAAAATATCAGGGTTTATTTTCTGGTGGAAAAAGTGAGACCAGAGGTCTGTTAATGTTGAGCTGGTGTTACTCACCTTTCTCTTCTAGGTACATCTCTATTCATAACAAAGAAGTAATTTCTGGTTCCCTCATTAACTGCTGTACACCAGCACAATGTCACCATCATAGCAGTTCTTCACAGCCTGGCAAATTGGATCTGCAATAAACAGCATCCACCTGCAGGACACAGAGAGTTGGCTCCAGCTGCAGTCCCAAGAGTTCTTGACGCAAAAATTGCACCTCAATTACCACTATTTTAATTGCCAGAACACACCTCCACCATGAATTTTCATAAGACCTTCAACTTTGTATGAAAAAAGAAAAAAAAAGGAAAAAAAAAAGTTTTCTATAATCCTGCTTAAAATTTCTTTTACTTTAGACCATCCACTCGTATTAAAACTCCACACTGTTTTGCTCTTTAAATTACTTCCTTTCAGTTTAGAGAGAAGTTTTCTTAGATGTATTTTTCAACCACTTTAAGGAAATATATGAAAAAAAAACAAAGAGAAAAAAAATCCCCACATCTTGGTCTTCACTAATTTCTATCATAGGACGCTTTCCCCCCATTAACGCAGTTGAATATCATTCACAAAGCAATTTGACATCTGTACACACTTAAACTATGAACATTTCAACATTTCCCCTTCAAATTCCTCAGGAAGTAGCGGTCAGGCTTAAATGCCAAAGATGAGGAAGATAAATTTCTGAATGGGACTTCTGAGAGGCAGATTATAGCACATTTTTATCTATAACATTAAGTTTTCTCCAGGTGAAAGGAAAGTGCCAAAGGAAAAGGAGACCCCTGGGTCTCTTACACTGTTCATTTAGGACAGAAACCTTTGTAGTGCTTAAATATTTCAAACTAATTCCTCCAGAAAAGCCTCAAATAAGTAGTATTTGGGGGTTTTTTTTGGTAAAACTCTCTCAAAGTATAAAGTTTGGCTGAGCCAATCTGAGCTGTAGATAGGAGGAAGTGGTACATTAGTACAGTGAGAGACTGATATCACTATACTTGTAAATCAACAGATTAATGCTTTAGTGCAATATCTTCGTCTCTTGCCCTTCTTTCTGCAAGTGAACTTTATATGGGCCAACTCTGCTTGCAGATATGGCTCCAAAAATGGGGTAATCTGGATGTCATAATAAAGGATTTTTCTCCATTTTCTATAATTAATATATTTTTCATTCAATTACCTTACACCAGAGAGCCTATGTTTCAGACCTTGATAAACACACAATATCCTTCAAAAGATACTTGTTTGCTGTGTTTAAAGCCTTAACTATTTGAATGCTGTTCAGTTCTCACAGAAAACTCCTTATTCAGGTAGAGTCTTCTACATAAAAGAAGCGCCACTTCAGCAGGTTATCAGGCACAAGCTTTTTCAATATATATCCAATAGCAAATTAAACAGCAAAAAAAAACCAAACAGATTTTATGGATTAAAGTACCTTTGGTAGTTCCTCATTTTGAAGCTAACACTATTTATACATTGAAATAAGTAAATCTACTATTACTCCCGGTATGTAGGCTACACAGGAAAACGAGATGGAAACGAAATAAAAAGGAAGAAAAATTCAGCTTCATGTTGTCTTGGAAGGAGGAAGGGATGAAGGTCCATAAGCAGCTTCTTGCATCCAGTTGCTCAAAAGAAATATGTGCTGGCTGCATGACAACCTCTGTCATGAACCATCAAGAAAATGCTGAACCTGAAAACATAAACCACCTCCACTGCGAAAGTGACTCTACCAGCTGGCAGCAGTAATCAGGAACACCATAAATTTATTTATCATACTACACAGGCTGCCTGGAAGAAAAGGGAAGCAATCACTACATTTACTTTCTGCACAGCAGTGCAGAAAGAAATGCATGTCTAAGTCTATGTGATTTAACTATGGTTACTCCAAAATCACTGACCAACCTCAGCATGTAGCTGCAGAGACACTGATCACTGTTTTTACATGACTGTCAAGAAATTTATTTTGTTTTAAACAGAAAGCAGTCCACCCTCCTTTGTCTGTTGGGTTCAGTATACTCATTATTAATAAGTAATTTGCTTATATTGATTGTTTTTCTCATAACTTTCATCATAATCTTGTCCTTGTGGCATCACTGTTTGCTATGAAAATCAGTACAAACTAGTAAATTATAAACAGCAAAAGGGGCTTCTTTTAGACCATGTCAGGTTTTTTAATGCAAAATTTTTGTAATTTTCTCAAAACCTCCCTCATGCAAGTAACAATAAAAAGGGATTTTTTTCACTCTGTTTTTAAAATGAGGAAAACAATTATTAGCCTTCAAAGGACTGTGGACCATAGGAGGATCTTGCAGGTTCAGTTTTCACCACCTGCCACATCCCCTTTCTTGTATTCACAGCTAACATCACAAGTCCCACTCCTATGCTTAACTTTAATCCCTTAGGTAGTCCCATATATTTCAGCAGTATTAAGAATCATAGAATCATTTAAGTTGGAAAAGACCTCTAAGATTACCAGTCCAACTGTTAACCCAGAACTGCCATCTTCCTCTCTAAGTGACACACCTGGATGCTTTTTGAACACTTCCAGGGGTGGTGACTTAACCACACCCCTGTGCAGCCTGTTCCAATGCTTGACAACACTTTACATGAAGAAATTTTTCCTAATATCAAGTATAAACCTCCCCTGGTGCAACTTGAGTCATTTTCCTCTTGTCCTATCACATAGGAGAAGAGACCAACTCCCATCAGGCCTCCTTTCAGGTAGTTCTAGAGAGAGAGAAGGTCTCCCCTCTCAGCCTCCTTTTCTCCAGACTAAGCAATCCCAGCTCCCTCAGCTGCTCCTCAACAGACTCGTGCCCTTCATCATCTTCACTGCCGTTCTCTGGACACACTCCAGCACCTCAATGTCTTCCTTGTAGTGAGGGGCCCAAAACTGAACACAGAATGGACACTGTAAGCCCTTTGAAGCACAGATTAGGTGTTTAATTTATAAATATAAGTCAACCAACACAACAGAGATTCCTCAGAGCACAGGCACACAGGCACACCCAGGCATCTTCTCATCCCAGATACACATACTTCAGTGGCTCCTCCAGTGCCAGTGTCCATCCACAGCTGTTTGCTGATGGGGAAAACATCTTTCCCCCCTATAATGTAAGCACATCAACAAGATTTGATCAGTTCTCAAAACCCAGCTGGACCCAACACTATGGAAAATAAAGCCAAACAGTCCAACACACTTTCTTGACCAGCTCTGTTGAGGGACCTGCACCAAAGACTTCCTCAATAACATGGGAAGCTGAGTAAGACCACCACTACTTCATTAAAATTGGTGCAACCAGCTATGTAAAGAGTGATGATTACTAATGTGCAAAAGCAGCTCTTTAGACCCCTGTAATTCATGTACTTCTGAGAGGTATTCCTATTCTTTTGAGAAGACACTGTCTATACAAAAAGTTTTTCTATTACAACCACACCTAATTGGCAGTGGAGGGGAGAATATATCACTTTGTCAGCCCAAATATAGATAGCAAAATCTCTGGTGTAGAAGGAGATTCACTAACAGCCGAGTACTTTTGCAGGTTTAGGTTATGTCATTTGTCATTTTTTGTACTATGCAGATACCCTGCACCTCTGCTAGACATCATTGTGGCCACCACCATGTTCAAACCATGGCACATGACAAGTGTGTTACCTTAGCCATTCCAGTGCTGGCAAGGTCAGCAGGAATGCTCAGCAACTCTAGTATTTTTTTTCTCCATTTGCATCTTTTTTACAAGATATAGAAACCCTGCCTGGAGAAAGTGGATTCATTACAATATTTCTCCTTTTCTTCTTTCAGTTATGGGTCACCAGAGGCAGACAGAGGTTAGACTGGGCTCATAAAAAGAGGCAGAACTTGTAGAGCGTGCTGCAAGAACTGTCTCATTTTCAACCTTTGCCCTGTTCTAAGCTAGTATCAAAACTACATGTGATTAATTTTTTAAAACTCAGAAAAGATGATGCCTAAGGCATCCCTAATCAACTTGATGGTGAGGTACATATAATTCTGCTGCAGTCCTGCATGGCAAATCAATTATATAGAATTTTAATATAGCAATTACCACCTGCCACTTCAAGATAACGATTAGTTAGCAACCCATTTAAGACTCGTGTATGTGCATCAACGAGAGGGATAAATTGCAAGCTCCAGAAGAAGAGGCAGCAGAATGAGGTTTTTGCCAGGTGAACTATCCTCCTTAACCCTTCAAGGAGGGTGAAAATAAAGTATACCCACTACAGAGCTTCAGCATCAGATAATGGAAAAACAAGAAATAGAACCACCAACCCACATAAGAACTCCTAACTTTGAAATGAATCCAGTAGTCTGGCAAATGGACTGGCATAGACATATCTCTGGGTAGAGAGAACATTGATAACCAAAGAAACAAGCACTGGGAGAAGTGGAAAGGAGAGTTTGGAGGGCACACCTAACCCAGGGAAAAGAGGAACTTGGAAAAATTTCATCATTTTCCCCTCCTGTGCTTGTCTTTCTGACCTGTCCCTGAGCTCCGCTGCTTTTTGGACACATCTCTATAATCCTTCTGGGCCACAAAAGGCTCTCACAACAAAAGGTGTAGTTCCTGTGCTTATCTGTCATTATAGCTTTAAACCAAGCACATCCAGATGGGCAGTCAGAAGTCACTGGTTATTTTTAAGCTCTCTCTCTCTAGGATAAGCTTTGGTTTGTTAACAATCAGTGGAAGTAATTGTGTGTACTCTAGTGTATGTCAAGACATACATCTAGTTATGCTAGATCAAGTCTACGGCAAGCTCCTCTAGCTACACAAAAGTATCACTGTGTATTATTGTGACACAAATTCCAGTGACAAAATATTGTGACAAAATTTGGCAGAAGGTCTTGTTTAAGGAAGAAAAATGCAAGAAGCTACTCTTGGTGGCAAAAAACCCCGAAACATCATTACCCATATAAGCACTGATAGTTTCACAATAGCCATAGATGTCTTCAGAAAAACAAGAGGTGACAGTGAGAAAAGTTGTAATGTATCAGAAAACTGCAGGGTTTTCACCTGTGGGTGGATACTGAAATAACAAATTTGTTGCAATGAATCCTCTATGTTTTCTTTTTAGAGTATGAACCCAGTTTGTGCACAAAATTCTATCTAAACTCTCAATCCTTAGTATTTTATATAGGATATATACATATACATAAAAACACAGCTCTACACTACTTAAGATTAGTAGGATGACAACCATTTGAGCTTTGACAGCATGAAAATTCCTATGTAAGAATTCAGACTAGAAATTTCTGAGCATGAGTTTTGTGCTCCTCCACTAGACAACTGCAAGAAATTCCTAAGACAGAAACAGAAGCTGGAATATAGATTCAGATTTTCCAAAAGATTTTTACAGATTTTGTCCATTCAATGCAATATGTTCAGTAATTAAGACAAATAAAAGGAAAATTCTGTCACAGATTAAAAATCAAAAAAGGGTACTTTTTAAGGCAAAAGATCATTGAGCTACAATAAACTCAATGGAGTTGTAATAACACTAATGCTCTTTGCTCTGTTTACTGGTGAAGTGAGAAATGGAGTAAAATGGGGAAATTGCTGACAGCACAGTAGTAGTACAAATTATAGGAAAAAACAAAACAAATTCCAAAGTCACAGTAGTACTAAAGTAGGAGGCATTACAGTGCCAAATGAAACCTAAGTGAAAGTCATCTATGAACAGAGCTCTCTGCTGAATTACTAGTTTTTCAACACCTCAGGACAAAATACATGAGAAAAATTACACTGTTACTGTGGATGAGCAGCAGTGGGAACTTCTACTCAATGCATAAAAGAGGACAGAGGAAGAATATTCAATAACGTACTTTGGAATGTCATTCCTGAACATCTCAAAAAATACACTTGTTATTAGCATTTGCAGCTTTATGAAAATGTGGAGCTCCATGTCTACTCCAGACCTACTTTTGATCTTGTATATGCAATCACACACTAATAGAAACTGAGACAACTTAGCCCCTTATTCCTCAGGATTTTAAAGAATGACTTTGCAGAACAGATCTTCTGCTTAAAGCTTGGTTCATACTGTGTTTAAAGCCTGCTTTCAAAAATACACATTAAACAGGCCAGCAGTTAACATTTCCTTTTTGAAGTCTATCATTCACTGCACAGCTTCTGTACTGCTCCTCTGCTGCAAACTCTAAACATGAATCAGTGTGAGAGACAGACATTTTGTAAGGTTGGAGATTAACGTGATATATTCCTCACTTTCCCCTAACTGCCTCATACTTGGGTCCTCTTTCTGGAAACTGCATATCACTGGATGTCATGAATGTCAGGTCCAAAAGATTAGAGGTCAATAAGAAAATATTTCTACCTGTTCCAGCTTTGCTTCTGGCAGTGCTTTGTCCATCACACATTCAAAACACGCTTAAGATCAAAATGAAGATGTTACAGAGTTATTAGTCATCTTCATGGATAACTAAACAATATTGTACATGGATTTTTTAGTTTTACATCCATGTCATGTTAAGATTAATATTTTCAATTTTACCTCTTCAATAGTTTAAAGAACAGCAGAAGAAAAAAACCTAAGAAACATTTAATTATCACTGTCACATTCCCAGCTCTTGATGCTTTGGTACCTAAAATTGTCTCCCCCAGCCCAGTAGGATACTGAAAGAAAAGTAAATATTACCAGAATAGAAAGTAAAGAAAGAGGATCAGCTTAGGCTGCAACTGAGGTCAAAGGATTCAGCAACTTCTAAAAGTGTAATAACTACAGTAAGAAAAGATATAGAAAAATCCACCATACAAGGGAATAACTACGTATGAACGACCAGAGTAAAGGCTAAACTGTGCAGTGACCTTGCTGCTCTGGCAGGGGATGCCAAGGCTAGGTTTTTTAACAGGAAACTGCTAAGGCATGACCACTGTATCCCATGGATAGCTTTTGACAATTAAGTCTCTAATACATTTGGCCCTTTTTCTTTTTTTTATACTATGTCAGGCAGTAGTTTTTTTGTGTTAAGGGTAACATCAGGCAATACTGGCACCACTATTTCAAGTTGTAGGACTCTAAAGCCATCTGCATTCTTTTTCAATGTAGTGTTGAGATTACTGTGAGACAGTTCACTGCAGCAGCAGTTTCATGAAAGCCAAGTAATTATACAGTTAGCTTTCCTTCAAAATGCATTCCATAGCTGCTATAACCTGTGAATAAGTTTCTGCAATGCGTGGAGTACTTCTGAAAGTCACACACTAGCCAAAATATGTCTGGTCTCCCTTTAATCCCATTGATAATTTTCCAAAATTATGTTTTAGTTCAATTACATTATTTTTCTGGTAATATAACAGGAGATGAGGGTGGGTATTAAGTCATTGCTCAAGTCTGCAGTTGCCCTTCAGTTATAACATGCTTTTTCACCATTGATGCAAGGGAGAGATGGTGTCACTTTTCAAATCTAACAAAAAAAGGATGAAAAATTTCCACCCTGTACAGCTAGTTGCTTTGGGAGCCACAGCCAGCATGGCCCTGCAAAGACCTGATTCACCACAAATCCAGCCCAGGGCATACTCTGGGGTTCAGGGTTCTGGCACCAGCTGCCTGCCCTCAACCTGTCTGCTGTTCTGCCTCCCTCTCACAGGCAAGGCACCACTTTGGAATAGACATGTAACAGCCCTGTCTGCTATGGAGGCACCTAGATCCCAGTCCCAGGACACTTGCTGGGATAGCATGTCCTTTACAAATCTTTGGAGGACCAGACTGGACATCCATCTCTGTTTGCTTTGTATCAACTCAGTGCATTCATCCATAAACAAAAATGTAAGAGAAGTAGTGTTGGGTTGCACCTCTCCACACACAGACATCTCCTGATAGGTTCTGCTTCCCTTCCTGACCTCCTCTGCCCCTCTAGCTACTTCCCAAGGCATCCCAGCTCTCATTTTGCTGCAGAAGCCGTGTGCTTTCCTGAAGTCACATAATCACAGAATGGGTAAGGTTGGAAGCAACCATAGTGGGGTATTCTGGTCCAACCTCCCTCTTGAAGCAGGGTCATCCCAGAGCATATGGCACAGGATTGTATCCAGACCGTCCTTGAATATATCCAGGGAGGAAGACTCCACAACCTTTCTGAACAATCTGTTCCAGTGTCTGGTCATCCTCACAGCAAACAAGTTCTTCTTCATATTCAGGTGAAACTTCCTGTGCAGCAGTTTCTGCTCTTTGCCTCTTGTCCTATTGCTTGGAACCCCTGAGATTAGCCTGGCTCCATCTTCTTGGCACCCTCCATTCAGATACTTCCAGACATTGATGAGGTCCCCTCTCAAATATCAGGGTAAAACAGTGTAGTTTAATAGTGCAGATGGCAGCATTAGGTTAATGGTTGAATTCTATGATCTTAAAGGTCTTTTCCAACCTAAATGATTCTATGATTCTTTCAAAGAAGCAATAAATTCAGAGTCGAGTTAGGATCAATAAAGATCAGGTAGCAACTTCATAAAATTAACTGTGTCATTGACAGCATCATAATTAAATTTCTACTAAGATAATTGTGGCTTAATGACCAGCAGCTCCTGCAGGCCCCCTGCTCCCCACCTTCCTCCCTCCCTTCTCCATTTCTTCTGTGAGACTTGCCAATGTAAGTTTCTTAACACACTCTTAAGAGACTATTGCATTTCAGGGGTGGGCAAAGTTGACTTTGGACAGCTCAGTCTTTCCATATGCTGTGGAGACTCATTAAGTTAAAGCAAGCACACCAATATGAGGTTTTTCTCTGAGAAGGCACTTTATTATCTTCAGACCGTCCTGTGGACAACTATTCTCTTTCTAAAATCAAAGCTTTCAATAAAAGAAGACAATTTCCCAATAGGATAACTTGCATAAATTATTACTGTGTATTTTTTTTCCAATATTCTAATTTTACAAATAACCTCTCTTGGGCTCCAGACAGAAGAGCTCATGAGCTTCTAGCACATCCCAGTTCCAGGGGGCTGCACAAATTATTCATGTCCACATACCTCTTCCTATTTACCAACAAAACATCACCACAGACACACATAAAGTGAAAAAGTCTAATTGTAGCACCTACCATACTCACTGATGCTCTGTTGTTCTGCAGTTGCTTTCTTTCAAAGGCAGGGCTTTTTTGTATTATATTTGGTTTGGTCTGCACAAGAGGCAAAAGTCCTTTCCTACATCAAAATAAATTCACAGAAACTTGTGGGGACATAGCACCACCTAATCTGGAATCAGACTTAGGCACAAAGTCAGGATTTACAAATCTGGTTGTAAAATTTAAGGCAGCACTTAAAAATGGCAGAGTTTAATTAAAATGAGAGATGCTAGGGTGGATTTCACCCCCCCCCCCCCTTATTATAGTTTCATGGCCAGACTGCTCTGGTAATTGAGGATTCATCTTCTTCTTATGATCTTCTTCATAATTATTTTTCTTTGTTTATTGTTCAGACTGAGTTTTGTTTCCCTCTCCCATTTCATTTTAGAGATTTTGATCTTACTAGCAGCCTGGAGAGCCTTGTTTAATTCTTCTACATGTTAGGACCAAAGAAGAGAACTAATTAAAAAGAAAAACTGGGAAGTACAAAGACGGTTTGAAATGGGGGGGCTGAGAGCACAACAACAATAATTGCCAATAAACTCACACCTCATCAGCAAGCAGAGTTATTGAGGTATTATTCCAAGCAGTATTCGCTTACCTGAGTAATTCTGCCTTTCCTGGCTTGGTCTGGAAGAGAGTTCTAACTGTGTTTTCATGAGGCCCTCACACATCTAAATTTCCTGTGTGATAACTTTAGGTCCCATCGTGCCTAACAGTAGTCCTCATATTAAGAGTTTGTTCAAAACCAGGAATAATTTATATGACATATTCCCTTTATTCCCCCATTTTCACAGAAAAATTTCACCCACCACGTCCTAAGAGGGAAAATGATGTTGCATACAGGGANGGAAAAACTTCACCCACCTTTACAGAGTCTTGCAAGACTAAGTCCTCATGTCTTAAGACGGAAAATGATGTTGCATACAGGGAAGCAATACATTAGTTTTTGTTTCAAGGTGAAACAATTAATTTGAAAACTGGCATAAATTTATGCTTTTTTTTTTTCTCTGAAAATAAAATGGAACTATTTGCTTTGACTACACAAAGCCATAAATGATTGTATTGGCCACATACTTAACCTATTACTCACCTGACAGTAGTTCTTGGCCAGTAGCTAACTACTATATAGGTACTAAGGTAACTTATGATCTTTTTTCTGTACCATAGCTTTTGCTATTTTTATCAGCTCTAGCAGCTGTCATATTTTAAGACAGTTTTGATACAACATGGAACCAAAGAGATGCCCATTTAAACAACTTCTCAAAACCTTACTGCAATTTTTTCGCTATTTATTCACTTAGGCTCATCTCAAGAAAAGCCACAGAACAATTTAAAGAACACATAGCCCCTCTTCATGAACTGAAAACCAACACAAACTGAATATCTTCTATTCATTACAGAAATTATGAGTTCTGAGTTTGAAGTAGGCTGCAGTTAAAATGTGTTAACCGAGGTATACTTCCCTTATAATGGTGATAGCCAAAATTCTTTTCCCCAAATTTGGCCTTGCTGATGTTTTAAGACTTTTTTTAAAAGTGTTAGCAGCCATAAAGTACTACTCTGTCAGTAAGAGGAGATCAGAACCTGTCATACAAAAGATCTTAATAAAGCAGAAGAAGGGCCAGGACGTCACTGTTAAATTCTCACGGCTTTAAGAGGAATTCGTGGGCCTAGACATGATGTCTCATCCATATGCAATGCTTTCAGGTGTCTTGCTGCCTCAGCTGATGTCCCAGCTGTGCATGGGTATCCCATAGATCCTGTATCACATCTGCCAACCATACAGATGTTTTATCAGCTAGTATAGGTGTCTACTACAGTTAAGTACCTGAATCACTTCCCTTTTATCTCTTTCACTGCCTGCAAACTGCAAGCTTGTAAAAACATTCCTTGTGGCAGAACTACTCCTGATACTGCATCATCCATCACAGTCCATTGGCACTGGGACACTCAATATTTTGTCTTAGAAAAATGTGAGATTTCCTCTTCTTCCACTTGTATAATGCAGTATTACCAAGAGGGCACACAGCATTTCAGCAGTGTCCTTGAGGTGTGTTCCTCAAATTTATGTATGAAAAGGACAGATCTCATTGCAAAGTGTTTCAGAACAAAGCATAATTTAAAGAACTGAATTGCAGCTTCCATGGCAATGTTCCAACTGCATCCCATGTCCAACAAAAGGAAATCCAGGCACCTGGACTAGACAGCAGCTGTGGCATGTTCCCCCAGGCATCTGGAAAGGGGATCCATGACTCCAAGGCACACTGCAGAGTTCCTCTGAAAGTTACCTAGATGCCACTGCTTATAACATTCAAAGTGCATTTTCTGCCTAAAATTATTCCTGAATCCTGTGTTCACCAGTGAGAAGAAAGAAAGATTAGAGTGCACAAAACAAACAGAATTATTCTCCCTAACTATTGGGGTTTCAGAAGACTCTGGCAGAAATTACCAGCAAAGACACTGGCTTTGAATTACAAAAAGCACCAGGGAAACAGATTTGTCAAGCTTTCAAAATTGCTTTTGTTCCATTTCCACCAAAGAAATCACAGTGCTCAACACTTCTAATTTTCAATCACAGCGAGACAGCCTTGATCCCATAGTCTCTTATTAATTTTTCCTTCTCACCATCCCAAGCAGCTGTATTAGTTCACCATTTTTAAACCATGTTTTCATTCTGCATGATCTAGATACCAATGGTCAAACTGAGAACTTCTATTACAGGAATCAAATTGGATGAAGGGCTTCAAACTGCTTCTATTAACAGAGAACAGTTGATCATTTATTAGTGATGTGCTTTCAGCTTGAGACACTGATGCTGTTTTGTACCTAAGAGGCAATTCAGCCTCCTAGACATTTTTATGCCTCTTTTATTTTCGTCTCTTAGACATCTTTAACCTTGCCTAGAGCCAAAAGGTCAATACATTGGAGCTGCATTATAACACAAATAACACAAAGAGGTAAGTCTTATTCCACAGATGCATCCTGAAACTGAGTAACCCACAGCATTTTTCTTTAGGGACCAAATATTCTTTTTAAAGAATAGGGTATATTCAGAAATAGCTATTGCAGTAATTAATATTCACTTGTCTTGTAGGTATAGATGGTAACACACAAGAAAATCAGGATGTGTCAAGTTTTGTATCAAATTATCTTTAATTCCATACCTTTGTTTTTTACATGACTGTGGCTGTAGACCTGGTTTTTCTTATGGAGAGCACAAATTGTTTGCAATACAGCAAACCAAGAAAGGATTTTGTATTTTCAAGCAAACCTAGACATCAAATAGGTGAATGTTCATATTCATGTCTTTTAGCTCCTCAGGCTACTACTTCTCCTGGGTTTATGACCATTCTGAATTTCCCCAAAACATATATTTGTCAACATTTCAGTTTAAATGACTAAGCTTTGGCAGGTCACAAAAGGTAGGCTTCATAATATTCAACTGTACATTGCATCATACGGTCTGTTAAACAGACAGCAGAGAAAAAAGACATTTTTAGGGCCGTGGCCATTTAATCTTTTTTACATATCTACTTTAGAATGAGATCAGTCGTGCCCAAGACATTCATCCTTTTTTTACGCTGCCTGCAACTGGAGTCTCTCAGTTCACTCAGGTACCCACCACCAAGCTCTATGTTTGAGCAAATCAATCTCAGCCAAAGAGGCAAAGGGCAAACTTCCACTGCCCCATGGAGGGCTGGGTGGAGGTCCCTGAGCCAGTGGTGACCAAGCTGGACAGAGACAGACAGAGCAAAATTAGTCTGGAACCCAGGAACAGCAGAGTGCTGCGCTCAGGACAGTAAATTCTCCTTTCCAGAGAGTTCTGCCTGCAAAGCCACCTTCACAAGGAATGCTCCTCCAGATGAAAAAAATAACCTCTTATTCCTACTTGTTGAGCATAAGTAATCTCAAATTATTCAAGTGAGGTCCACTAATCTACTATTTATGGTGACTAATTGCTGTCAGAATGCTTTCAGGCATATATTTGAGTTTCAATGATATTTTACATGCCTCAAAAAAAAAAATATTATTCATAACGCTAAAAAAAATTTCAACAAGAAAAAGTAGATAAATGCCTCTTGGACTGCAGAATTGGACTTTCAAAAACCTGGTGCAAAGCTTGTATTTCAGTATTTCTGGATAGCTAAAGGTAAATAATTTTTTCATTTTTTTAACAAGCTTGGCAGCTTGTTAACTTCACAGGTATAGATTATTATACCTCACTTCTAAAACAGAGGTCTGCAATCCTACATATCACCTCATGAAAACAGGTTAATTTACAAGACTTTACACTGAAAGATTTCTGGAAATTAATATTTTAAAAATACACAAAAAATAAAATCCTACCCAAAAAAAATGCAACTAAAAATTCTCCTGCAACAGAAGTCCCTATAAACTAATAGTAAAAAGTAACAAATCACCCTCTAACAGTATGCAGTTAAATAAAGTCTTAAAGATTACTTAACCCATTGAAGTAGGAACTGCTGTCGTGCTTGGATGCGATTTCAAAGGGAGACATTTTGCTGATCTTCTCTCTGTGGCATTTATGAGCTTCATTTCTATTTCCTTTAGGTGCTAATGGGGATAGGAAAAATAGTTATTAAGAAATACTTATTTGAGCATCTTTGCTGGAGATCTTCACCAGATTTTTTTTTTTTTAAAGTACCTGAGATTTGAGGTTAAAATTATTAATAACTGCTGAACAAAAAACCTGTTCTCTGTATTTGTTTCCTCTACTTAGAGTCTGACCATTTTCAGGGAATATGTTTTGGATGTGACATCATGTGAAATCAGACTGCATTTACTTTAGGAACGTCTCCAAGCTGTAACAAATTCATAGGCAGTTAAAATCCCCTCGCAAGTTAATGATTCCTGCAGTTACGTCGAGATTTTACTCATAAAATTAACTTCAGAAACTGTCAAGCTAGAGATCCATGACAGTAGTTTCCAGAACAAGTCTGATCACTCTGCAAACAGCACTACTTCTGTAACAACTGTCAGTCCTATAAATTTAGCATTAGAACTCAAACATACAAGTCATGTATTTTGCTCTAAGCACACCACCAAAAAGCAAAGGACTGCATGTGCTTCTTGTCTCCTGAGGAAGGACAGAATCAGACTTACCAAGGTCTGACATCGCACATCATATAATGCCTGACCCCTTCAGATATCCACTAGGATTAACTACTCCTACGTGTAATGACTAAATTTCAAAAAGTAATGAAAAATAAGAGAGAATAATGGGATAACGTGGAGACAGAAAAATACATTAAACTTCCTGCCCTTAGCCCACATGCTCAAGTGGGGCTGGCTGACTTCTTCATTTTGCTGAGTTCCTTCTGTTGTCACAGAGAAGCTGGGGCTGACCCCACTCACAGACTTCCATGGTCTCTTCTGGAAGCTTCAATCCTTCAGCTATTAAATACCATAACAAACTGTGACATCTGCCCTGGAGAAAACATCCCCACCCGGCAGGAGGAATAATTTTATTATTTTATAGGCCTCACGCCCCTATAATTATCAGGGCTGTAGGAAACTAACACCTGCCCCACAGCACAAGGTACCCAACATGCCAGTGCTCAGCAAAACACTTTGGGCTAGTAACATTGTAAACAAATAAGTGTATAGTGTTATAACAGCTTTGTCCACCTACTTTAGAATTAACCAGATATTAGTCATTTGTTTTGCTTCTGTGAGCATCACAAGGGGAAGAATTTAAAGAATACCTTCTATAGAAAAAATTAAGCTCATTTAAAACCTGCAAATTATTTTAGAAAAGAAATTTCAGTGTATTACAACTGTCTCACACCTGGGATTTACTTTCTTACCTGAGCAATGCATGATAGAATAGTTTTCCTAAAAAATAGTAAATCAGTTACTTTTATCCACATTTCTATTCTCTTCTCCATTTCTTTGAAATATGGATAATCAGCCTAGGATGTAGTTCAATATGGCCAACTAATGGACAATATTTTATATAGGATCCATTCAAACACAGTAAAACTTAAAAAAAAAAAAGCCAATATTGATGTCTTTTTGTTGCTTCTATCAATTTCTTGAAGTTACTCTTGAAGATTTATATCTATAAAACATGAATAGCTAGAAAATAGAGCAGGTGAAAATTGGAATTTTTTTATTATTATAATGGGAAGTATGCCCCAACAAGTCAAGCATTAAGCACTTTCTGGATTTTCTTTTTCCCTGGGTAATTCCCTTGCTCTGGAATACACAAATGATTTTGTCTTGATTAAGAAGAGAAGTTAATATTGCTGTTTGGATCACTGAAAACATATTACCAAATTTGATGATTTTGTTCTTATTTATGTATACCCTATTGTTTATCAGTATGTTCAAGCAAATAGAGTTTAAATAATTTGGCATTTTATCTTAATAGAGGGGAAAGTGTGCTTTTCTAATTAAGACTACATAGACACAAACATCTGAGTGAAAAATTTCTAAGCTTCTGAAACAGCTTAGTTGAAGGGCAATTGGATTTTTGACTTCTCCTTTTACCAATGTGTCCATAACAAGGCACATATCAAGACTGCCACCTGGACGACACATTTTTGAGTTGGGCATGATATCTGCATTCAGAGAAAGCTCCCATTCACTGAGTGACAGCAGATATTGCAGCCACTCATCCTTAAAGAAAACATATTTTCTGTTAATACCCACAAGTGCTCTGCTAACAGGAATTTCCAAAATCTGGATTATAATGGTTTCAGCATGCTTTATTGATCTATTTTATTTCTTTATTGGAGTGTGGTTAGAAGCAAGATGATCTCTTTTATATAATGTCCTGACCTTCCCTAAGCTTGGCAAAATCTCAGCTGAAAGTATGGATGTCATGTAAAAATAGACTTTGAAAAGGCTTTTGAAAAATCATTCTCCAGTTAAAGGTCACTGAATACTATTTAAATTATATAAAGGGACTGGGAATTAAGATTATGCACCTTTGGCTGTTTTCCTGCTTCACAGAATGTGAGGACAATTAATAACGCAAAGAACTTACAGTATTTAACGATGCAAAGTGCTTAGCAGAAATACCCATGCTATTTCCAAGACACTACAACAGAGACTAAACCATCAGAGACTGAACAGTTTTGCTGTTCTGCCTGCACAGGATATAATTGTTCCTTCATGACTTTTGAAAGCACTACACTCACAACTTCTCTCTGGAATAAGACAAACACAATCCAAATTCCTCCTGCTTAATCATCTCAGAATCATAGAATAGTCTGGGTTAGAAAGGTGGGTTTAAGGGTCGCCTAGTCCAGCTCCCTTGCAATAAGTTGGGACATCTTCAAATATATAAGGTTGCTCAAAGCCCCATCCAAACTGGACTTGAACACTTCCAGAGATGGGTCATCCACAACTTCTCTGGGCAACCTGTGTCAGTGTTTTACCACCCTCTCCCCAGTATCTAATCAAAACCTGCCCTCTTTCAGTTTAAAGCCAAAAGTTTGAGAGCTCTGGGTCTCACACTCATGTACATGCTTGTTAGAGAGAGCAGAGAGGCAGGAGCTGCAGAAGTCGACATGTTATTGTAGTGCTTCCCTGAGGCACATGCTCAGAATAACAGATCTGAATGGGGAAAAGCATGAAACATAAGAAATAACAAAGCTTCAGAGGTGATAAGGAAAACATTTAGTTGACAACTTCACTTGCAGCCCCTCAGTAACAGTAAGATACAGAAGAAGCCAAAAAAATATAAAGCTGAATGTATGAAAACAAAAGTTGAGGAAGACTGATAGAAGAAAATGAGTCAGAATACTGGGCACTTCAGGACTTGGGAATAGCAATGCCTTCCCTCTTCCCCACTCTCCTTCCAAGGCAGGTCATTATTGTGGATTGCAATCCCTTGGTACAGTATAATTAGACACGCTGGGACTCGCTGTGTAGCAAGGGTTATGTGGAAAAGAGGTTTGGAGGAGTCTGCTGGGAGTCTAGTGCAAGCCTGTCCACAGCTGTGGTGCCTTTTGCACCCTAAACTCCATGTAAGCCCATGGGAGGCACCAGATGTTTTGGTTATCTTATCTTCATCCACTAACCTTAGGCAGAACAAAAAAGAGGCACCCTAGTTGGAAGGATATGAATAAGGAAAGCACTGGAGGGAGTAAGAACACCCCCGACAGCGCACCTGACTAATGCAGTGTCTCACTTCAGAGAGGTAGAAACAGATTGAACATATGATGACCTTTATTCACATCTTTCATACTAAAAAAGAAACCAATCTAAAATTAAATTTGGCACAAACCCATGCCAACTCCTAGACTTTCCTGAGTTGCATATACTAACCTGATCAAACATCTCTTACTCTAGAAGCCAAGGGATTCAATAAATTCAGGATAACGAAATAGTCTAGCTAATAGTTTAAATTAACTGATGACAAACAACCACTTATTCATTTAGGGGGTTCTACAAAAGAAAGAAGAGAAAGTGAGCAGATCCAAATAGAGAAGTGGAACATTTTATTTCAGAGATTAGCAAGTTCTTCTGGGGGATTTGAACAGATTTTTCCTAACTATCATGCAAGTGTACTTAGTGCATAATTAATCTGAATCTAGCCCTGTTCTTCTACCTGGCTTATTCTCAGCAGACTAAAAATGGGTGAAGAGATACATCAGGGCTAATATTTTTCTATGCTAAGGTATATCTGATTTGGCATCTTAGAAGAATAATAATCTCATAACTTTAAAATACTGGGATATGAATTAGCTGTAAAGCAAGGGGATTTTGACAGAATAAAGTTTTAAAATATAAGGATGTGCTTCACTGGGACTGCTGCTATTTCCCTGCTCCACCTCCCCATGCACCATTCTGACCAGCTGCATCTTTATTTTTCCAGTGCTCAGAGTGACTGGGATTTGAGAGGAACTCCACTCCAGATTTTACTCTCTGGCAGGAGCTGAGTACCAGCAGTACTACCTCTGTTCTTCTCACTAGTTAATACATAAAAATAAGATGCAAAGGCTGGAAAACAATTCAAAAAAATATGAAGGGAACCAAGGAGAAAAAATTCAGTTTCTGATGAAACCTTTCACAACATGGTTTGTCCCACTTACCCATATCTCCTCCATTTTCGGACGTTCTGCCTCATTATTCATGTTTGCTGAGCAGGTACTGCCACAACATTCTACAGCAAGGTTCTTTCAGCTCCACTTCCAATACAAGTCGCTTCTTCAGCATAAAAGAAAAGAACAAGCATCTGTCTGTTCTTTTTAATGGATTTCATACCAGGAGGACAGGCAATACTATTTAGCAATGCTATTTTTGTCATCATAAGCAGAAACAGAAGAGGTTTGAGCTACATCTGTATTACCAGGCTTGGCAGGAGTGGATACCCTCTCCCAGATCTGCATTTGCATGTGTCCCAAGCCATCTTTTACTCCCAAAATCTAGCTTCTGTACAAAGGACACCATAGTTGACCCCAGCACAGAGTCTAGATGTAGTTTAGGTAAAGTCCTGAAGTATGCCACCAGACAAATTACATCAAGCAAATGAACTTCTATCTTACTTGAATTTGGAAAGTTGATCAAGAAAAATACAAGCACAACTGATAAACTTCAGCAACTTCTCCTTTACCAATAAAGACTTTGGCTGTGACTGAAATTTCCTGGAGGCTGGCAAGACTTTTCAGATGATTGCCATTCCTCAGCCTGTACACTGCAAGTCATCAGGAAACCATTCACAAATGGCAATTAACATTTTTTAATGAAACCACATAGAGACTCCTACAGATAAGAGCCAGTCACCAGACAAATTTGAATTAGAGCTAAATTTTTTAAGTTAACTATTTGGCATACAGTGTCAAGGACTGACCATGGATTTTTGTCCATGATACTTGATCCTTACATTGAGAACAAAAGGGATGCCCTAAAAGAGGGTGACCAGGATAACCTTGTAGCATTTGGATGAGTCACTGCTGCCTGTAGCTGAATGAGCACCGTCTTCAAGATAGGAACAGGGAAAAAAATTTCCTGAAACATGTTAGAAAACTGTAGTGCCAACCCAGTGAGGTGGGGAAGATGTCAGAAAGACTGAAAATGCAGGAGGAAAAGGCAGCTGTTGGAGTCTCATGTGCTGAGGGCTGGAGAAAGCCTCACACAGCTCAAGCTCATCTAGTAGGATGAGTTTGCTTTTGCAGTAAGCAAATATGGCCTGCGGCCACATGTCAAGCAAAGCCAGAACCTTTGATCCTGTAAACCTCAACCTCATTAGGAACAACGAGCAGCAACTCTCAGTCTGGGAAGGACATTTTAATGAAGGGCAACCTGTGACCGCAGGGCTCCAGCAAGACATGCAGCAGCAGATGAAAATTAGACAGCTGAAGCTGCTACCACTCCCCGCCTTCCTCCCCACCTGCCTAACAGATGTTGCTGCCCCCAAGGCAGGGATGTCTGATCCACTCATGAATCAACTCCTAACTCATCCCACTTTCCAGCTCCACATTTTAAGGCAACCTGACATCAAAGTTAGTTTACAAAATTGGGATGAAGCAGACCAGGACAGGCAGTAGCAGCTTTAGGGGTACGTACGATGCTAATTCACCTCTGCATTCCTGACAAAGTCTGGAATGCCAGCTGAAGGACCAGGACGGCAGTGGTCCATCCTGGAAGGAAGCCCCAGCAGAGTGGGGTGGTTTGGCTCTCTCTGTCTAAGGTCCAATTTGCATCTTACCTGCAAATTTCCTCCAGGCTTCAAAAAGGTCAGAGATTTGGGGGAGAATTCACAGGTACAGGTAGATTGAAGCTCCACACAAAGGCTTCCTTCAAGCACAAACTCACCCCTAAACATGTGTCCTTTTATGCAATAGCAGTGTTTTGGTGTGTTTCTAAGACTAACCCAAAATTTAATGCTTAGTGATCTATATCCACACACCAACTAGAGTCTCAATAAGCATCTTCAAGATATTAATACTTATTTTTTTGTATTTCTACTATGAATTCACAGATTATTTACATTATTATTAGGCTATTTAAAATTACTACTTCCGTAGGGACTTTTTTTCCCCCTCCAATTTGTACCTGCCTGTATGTACACATGAGGTCTTCTTTACGTGTGCAGGAGCTTGGGCAAAGTTTGCACAGTAATATGCCTTGGAACAAAATGTCAACAAAAGCTGGCCAAAGACATCACACTCCTTTCATCTGCAGACACCAAGGTCAGTGGAGAAGGAAGGGGAGCAGGTGCTCCAGGTGCTGGAGCTGAGGTTCCCCTGCAGCTTGTGGTGCAGCCCACGAGGATGCAGAGATCCACTTACAGCCCAGGGAGGAGCCCACACTGGAGCAGGTGGATACCTGGAAGAAGGCTGTGAATCCATGGGAAGCCCATGCTGAAACAGGCTCCTGGCAGGGACCTCTGGACCCATCAAGAGTGGAGCCCACACTAGAGTAGGTTTCTTGGTAGGACTTGTGTGCTTCTCGGAGACCCACGCTGGAGCAGGCTCTTCTTGAAGGACTGTGCCCCACGGAAAAGTGACCCACACTGGAGCAGTTCATGAAGAACGGCAGCCCATAGGAAGGACTCACACTGGAAAAGTTCATGGAGCACTCTCTCCTGTGGGAGGGACCCCACGCTGGAGCAGGGGAAGGACTCCTCTCCCTAAGCAGTAGCAAAAACAACATGTGATGAACTGACCACAACCTCCCTTCCTTGTCTCCCCTGTGCCACTCGGGTGGGGGGGTGGTACAGCCTGGGAAGGAAGGAGGGCCGGGGCGAAGGTGTTTAAGATTTATTTTACTTCTCATTATCCTGCTCTAATTCTGATTGGTAATACAATCGATTATTATCCCCCAGTTCAGTGTGTTTTGCCCTTGATAGTAACTGGTTTGTGATCTCTCCCAGTCCTTATCTCAAATCACAAACTTTTTGTTATATTATCTATCCTTTGTCTTGTTGCTGAGGGGAGTGGTAGAGTGGCTTTGGTGGGTGCCTTTGACAGTGGTAGCTCTTGGGACACTGATTTAGACTGGCCACTGCCTTCTGAAACACTTCAACACCTGAAACAGGTTTATGTGGGAACAGATCACAACTTCTTCGCTTCTGTACTGCCCAAAAACTGCCTGTGCTTTTAAGTGGGCAAGCTGGTACCATTTGCCCAAAATTATTAATCCCAGGTCCAAGGAGGTGGTAACAGCCATGGGCTCTTCACCACTCCCTGGTCAGAATTAAAACTCTGGTGGCTGTAAAGCCAGTCAGGACCCACCTCTGCCTCAGCATGAATCCTGTACTGAACTGCAGAGAATGCTGGAACACAAACATGCTTTCAATTGTACACAAACAGTACAGAAACTACCCATTCATTTCTACAGCTGTGTGCTTAGCAGGAAGAGGCCTGATTGAAATATAAGTTCACTCACAAAATATCATTTACACATAAAATTACAAGAATTATTTTACACTTTGTTCTTCTGCCAAAACAAGAGAACAACTTTTGTAGGTATCCCAGGTACTGTATCCTTGCTGAGCTCTAAGACGAATATTCTGAAGGCAATAGACTATTCTTTAGTGATACCCATCTGAATGAGAGCCAAAGAAGTAACCCTAGAAAAGACAGCCATCCGCAAAAAAGGGGAAATAAACTTTTTTAGGGAGGAAAAAAACCAAACACAGTAAGGATATGGAACTATGTGGAACTGACACACGTGAGCACACTGATCTCAAATTCTGCTCCTTAAAGAGTTCCTGTTCTGTTTGCATGTGGACCCAATACTAAGGACAAAATTATTTATAACATATAATAAAAGCATAAATTTAGGTCCTTATAAAATGTTAGAGATATTGAGCTTCGGTTCTTTATACAAGACAATATCTGTTACTTTCCAAACCATTTACCGGATTGCAGCTAAATTTATTTTTTCATATAAAATGAAAGTGTGTCTGGCCTACCTTTTTTTATGCCATATTAAATCACTCCAGAGACAACAATGACAGAGCAGTAAATATTTAAGATTACATCTTCTTTCCTACAACATTATTCTTTTCCTTCTCTATCATATCTACTGTCAAATAACTCAGTTCCCACTTTTATTCTCACTTTTCAAACACTCTCAGCATATCAGTTACACTGAGATCATTGGATTTCATCTGAAAGATGAGCAGATATCAAAAGTCTGAGAGAGCACTTCCTGGAGTCAACAAGAAACACTGTCCTCCATTAGACTGGCTCAACATTAAGCTCCAAATATTTATTGCCACTTCTAGAGATCCCATGCCAGAGCTTTCAATAACAGTCATTGCAATGAAGTGTTTATTGGCAAATGGCAACAGTAAATAAGTGAAAATATGTCCAGGTAAAACATTTAATACTCATAACCCTTTTCCTGTCTAGGGATTGCTAGAAGAGCAAAACAAGTATTTCTTCCCCTTTCTCCATTTAAGAAAAAGAGTCACAAAAGATTTCAAACAAATCTCAGGGGAAGCATTAGGAAAGCAACATCATCCAGCAAAGCTCAGATAATCCTGAAATTATTATTCTGATCTGTAATTCCCACCAGGTTGACAATTACCTTTCAAGAAATGCGGGCAAACAGGTCATACACTTGCTATAGGAGAAAAAACCAAACTTCAATATGCTTAGGTACAATGGCACAAGAAAATTTCTAGCTGTCATCCACAAATATTCCTCCAGAGAAAGCTTTTGTGTTTCTCTGATCCCTTCTTGGATCAAGCAGGAGTTTGTGCTGGTTAGTCTACTGGTTATGGGCTCCTGCCTTGTTTCTCCTATGTCATGGACTGGCCTTGTTTGAAATTCTGTACTGCCCAAATACTGCCAAATTCTGATGCAAACCACAGCACTATGCCAAAGCTCAGCATTCCAGGGATCTGCCTTTAGCCATAACTATAGGCTCACCTTTGTGCTCTCTACTTTCAAGGGCAGCAGTTGTTGTAAATTACTACAGGTAGAAAAATAAAATAATCAGAAAACAACAGTAGCATTCTTGAAGGGGCACCAAACAAGCTACAAGTTTGTCCACTGACAATTTCCTCCTGGATAACCCAGACCAGGAGTTAAAAACAAATGCTGGCTAATAAGAGAGCATACAGGGAAAAGGTTTCCATTAACAATGCAACCGAAGAGAACTCTGTGGACGAGTAATGTAGGAAAATCACCAAGAAAAACAGTAGGACACTGGGAACATGAAAGAAATGCTAAGTATTCTCTGACAGTACTGTAAACCCGGAATAACTTCAGTGAATTCCCATAAGTTGCTGCTGTCTAAGATAGACACAGTGTGAAGGTAAACCACCTGTTTATGCTAAACAACTCTGTTTCCTACCATGGCAAAGTGGAAAGCAGTTGCAGAGTGTCCTTGCCTTGTCTTTTGCCTGTTTAACAAAAATATACTTGCAAAGAGGCTTTCAATCACTGTCTCCAAGTACAACAACAATTAAAATTATTTTAGAACTGCTTTTGGTGAGGTAGGTAGGAAAAGCAGTCTCAGCTGCAAGCTCTGTACAACTGAGGGAGATAACAAAAGTTTCAGTTTGCTAATATTCTTTCTAATTCTGATCCCAATCTTGTGATTTCTGTTGATCTTCATTGCAGGCTACTGAAATAAAGACTTAATGGAACTATAAGTGGGACTTCTAAAAATAGCCAAGTGTTATCTACTTCATCAAGAGCTATCATCTATGCTGTATGAGGTCAGAAGCCTATCCTGGCTGTAATTGATGTTGAATTGACCATAACTGAAGAACAAAGCCAAAGCAAGTTTCTTCACTGCAACGTGCCTGAGGTGCAAGCATGAAAGCTGAAGAGTGGAATTGAACACAGTTAAAAAAAAAAACAAAAACAAAACAACAACAACAACAAAAAAAAAACAAACAGGTAAACTATATTTGTTTTAAGGGTATGGCCACTTCAAAATTGATAAAAAATTAACATGAATATGACAACATGCATAAATAAATAGATTGTGTTGCTGCTTTATCTGCAACATCCCCTAGATGATGTGCAAACACAGCTTTCCTGCATTTTGTACTCCTTTTTTCTTCTCCAAGATGTCAAGCATTTTCCTCAGAAGTACAGGGACTATACCAAAGAGGCCGATGAGATTTACCCTCAAACTGATTCTTTGCTAGAATAATTAAGCCATACCCCAAGACCTTCAGAATCTCTAACAGTCTATATGCCTCACTGGTTTTATACCTTGACTTAAAACCACTGTATGTTAAGCCACAAAACCAAAATAATCTGGACTAAGCATTCTCAACTGGTTGTGTTCCCACTGCACTCCTTCTTCTGACAGCGCAACATCAGAGGAGAAAAGATGGAGAGAGAGATGGTTCCAGTCAAGGAGCTAGACAATTTTAATTATTTACCTTACAAGAACAAGGAACAGTTTTGCATAAAGCTGAGCCTCTTTCTAACCATCTGGATATTTAATGTCTGTATCAGAGACATACCAATGAGAATAAACAAGGGTTGAAAGACAATGAGTTTTCCTAGGCACGTATGAGTTCCAGCTACCTTGAGGTTAGAAATCCAAAGCAATGAGAAAACCAAGCTGTGTGCAAGTAAAACTGTTTTTTCTGTGACTTAAAGACGCCCTAAAAAGCACACAGAGGGATAGGCAACAGAGCAACCAAGGGTCTACAAACATGGCAATTCAGTTTTGGACCAGCATGCTCTTTTGATCCTGTATTTAATGGACAAGTGAATTCAAGCTAGGTTAAAGCACACTATTTGTGTCTTGAGTGCTCTTTTACACTGTCAGATTTAATCACACAATCTGAGTAATAAGACTGACAGAAAGCAAAGTTTATCTGAGCATAATCAAGGAAATTATACGATGCCAATTTGATGTTACAATTCTAGTGGGGCCAGTTGTCCACTTTCTCTTCTCATAGAAGCTGATACCCTTAGAAAAGCAACAAAATGAGATGCAGAGAGGACAAGCCAGTGAATGAATACTAATGCACCTACCTTTAAAGCACCCAACCCAAACAAAGAGGGTGACAGGATATGAAGGAGGCCTGCACTCCTTCACAAGCACACATGTGGAGGTCATTGTGAGCAGGTGTTCTGTGGGGACCAGGGAGTACTCTGGGTAACTGGGGATATCTGACAGCAGCCCTGAGGGCTCTTCAAGAAGGAAGAGGGCAGGCCAGGAACAGCCTCAGCTACCACCCCAACATACATCTCGATGAATATTAAGCCTCCATCTGGACGAAAGCAAAACACCACCATGGAATCATCATATTTTGAGTTTGGGTTGGAAGGGGACCTTGATCATCTAGTTCCAACCCCCCTGCCACGGGCAGGGACAGCTTCAACCAGACCTGGTTGCTCAGAGCTCCACCCAGTCTGGCCTCGAACCCCTCCAGGGATGGGGCATCCACAGCTTTTCGGGGTACGGTGTTTTAGTGCCTCACCACCCTCTCAAAAGGTTTTTGTCCTAATATCTAACCTAAACCTACTCCCTTGTCCTGTCACTACATGCTCTTGTAAACAGTCATGTCCCATCTTTCCTGTAACTTCCCTTCATATAGAGGAAGGCTGCAATTAGGTCACCCTGAAGCCTTCTCTTTTCTAGGCTAAACAATCCCAATTCTCTCAGCCTTTCCTCATAGGAGAGGTGCTCCATCCCTCTAATCAACACGGTCACCCACCTCCAACAGGTCCCTGTCCTTCCTGTGCTGGGTCCCCAGAGCTGGATACAGCACTGCAGGTGGGGTCTCACCACAGTGGAGTAGAGGGGCAGAATCACCTCAGATGTGATGAGAAAGGGGCAACTGAAGCGACAAAGAGGATGTCACTGTGAATAAACAAAAAAAGTGTTTATTATAGAAGGAGTTACCATCTCCACTTTGTCAAAGGGGAGAAGATAATGCTCATTTTGCAAACAGTCATCCAGGGACAAGCAGACACTGAAGAAAATGCAGATACCATCGCTCCCAGTCCACTCCTGCCCTCTCACGCATTCCTGCCCAAGTTTTTTTCACACTGGTATAAGAGAGACAAGAATCAGAAAAGACCATGGTTGTGCCCAAGGCTGTTTTACACATTAGCCAGCCCTGAATCAGCCAAGACTCTTGCAAACCTAACAAGCCTTGAATTTTCTTTGAAAAGGAAATAAAGAAACTTTGCATAACTGACTGATCAAAGAGGCACACTGAGTTATTGTTCGTATGACACCTCCTTGTGTTAAGGTGACCTCCAAACGAAACATGGGTACGCAACTGAGTGATTAGAGCAGCACATGATTACTAAAACAGCATCAAATTATTCAGTATCTAAATGCATCTGTTTAATATCTGAAAGATATCTTGATTCATAACATACAAACAATAGGAGGATCAGAGTAATTGTCTTGCAAGCACAGGAGCTTTCTGTTCCCATAATCCACTAACCAGGAAAAGCATCAGACCTGCACAGCAAACAGAGAAGATTAAATTGTTAGCTGTCAAAGGCAAGATAAAAGAGAGAAGTCATTTCTGTGCCTCCAGCTGCACAGGTTGAGTTCAGTTCCAGAACACAGACAGTCTTGCCAATTCCTGGCGTTATAAATTCATTAGTCAGCCTTTAACTCTACTGAAACAATCCTCTTCCTCAGATGCCTTTTAAAAACATCTTTTTCTCATGATGGATCCCTTTGATTTGTGTAGTCTAGGCACTGGGGAGGAATTAAGCTCATATTTTCAGGCTTCTCCATGCAGAAGAGCTGAGCCAAGAGATCTAAAACACATTCTTCTCTTTTTTTTTTAATAAAAAATTAGTGTCTTCCCTCCAGAAGTCAGGACTTGCAGAAAGCTGCAAAGGTTTCTGATGAAATGTTGGCACTAGTCAACAGCCCAGGAAGTTCTCTGATGTGGTAGAGAGAAACCAGTGGTGAAGCTACTTTGGACATGAGATACCACTATGAATGATATTTACAATAAGCATTAATTAGCCTATAGTTTTTTAAAGTTTTTATATTAATCCATGTTTAAAGCATGAGAAATTGGTTATTTTGTACAAGGTGGGGGGAGGAGAGAACAGTAGAGAATTGCATCTTTAAGGGAGTCTGCCATAAGCCAGCCAGAACTAGCCCCAATTTTAGTACCATCCAGGGGCCTCTGAGTTCAATACAAACTACAGGGCTCATTGCAGGCACAAAGGGTAAGTGTCTGTTGCCTGAAATATCAGTTTTATAAATAAAAACCCCCATGTGTTCAATATTTACCATTTAGATTAACTCAGGAAGTTTGAGCAGTGAGACAGTATTTCAGCAGAGTTGTCTGATATACTCTTTCTTTACAGGAAAACAAACAAACAAACAACAAGCTAATCCTATAGCACACAAATTAACAGGTAAGAAGTTTTGATTGTCCTTAATTCAAATTAAAAAGTACAGAGCATCCCTGTTCATTTGCATTCACTAGAAAATTTGTTTTATGGCTCTAGTTTATCCCAGTAGGGTACCCTGAACTTCAGAACTTCTCTGAACCCATACTTTGTAGCTGAGAAAACCCAAAATAATGTAGAAAATCTAGCCAACAGAAACACATAAAAATTTAACTGGTAGGATTTTATCTTTTATGCCATTTTTGTATACATTAATGTGTTTGCACATGTGTACAGAAGCAGCACTCCACTGAGAAGCAGTACAATCCAAGGTAGTTGTGTTAAAAGTTCTATTTCAAATTAAATTCTTGGGGAAACTATCACTTTACCTATCTGTTTAGATTATTTCATTTCCTCCAAAACCAGTGTTACAAGATCTCTCCTCCTTTACTCTGCTCTCCTGTATTAGTGATAAGAAGCAGTTTGTGAAATGTGCACGGACAACAGCCTTTAAAAATGTCAATTACTATACAGCAATGCATCATTCCTCTGACAAGAAGGATATACCTATATCTGGTATCCCATATGCCCCTGGACTTTAGAGTCAATGGATAGAGACAGGGCACAGGTCAGAAGGAACTGAAAACAAATCAGGGGAATCACAGACTTGTATGAGAGAAGTCCCAGATTCCAGAGATCATAAAGGTATACACAGAGAAGATAAAACAAAGGAAAAAAAAAAATCAGAATAACCAGATGGAATAGTGTTGCTGAGAGCTCCTAGCCTTGTCAGCTGTCATTTGACTTAAAAGATCAGTCTCTCTTTTTTTTTTTTTTTACAAATACTCTATTACATTTGCAGTACATTCAGATTATAAAGGGACAGGTTCCCTCCAAAACTTAATCAAGTTTGTCTCACCTGTTCTCCAGCAGGAAAGACGTCTTTCCTCCATGAATCTGTTTATTATTTACCTCCATTTTTCAATTCAAAATCATCTAAGCATGCCATTGAAATTCCATATCCTTATTTTTAAGTGAAGGATGTGTGTTATAATTTTTAAGGAGATCTCTTCTAAACTGTGTCCTATAAAATAATCTCACATAACTAGATATCTCACCAGCAATCTAAAAGATATCTTAAGTGACCTGTCTAAAAATGCACTTCAAACTCAGAAGGGTATTAAGTTCATAAATTGTGAGCAGCTACTAAACTGTTATGCAAATGTCTTTGCAGAATGGGGACTGTGAAGTATAAAGAAAGAGAGCAGTGATTTTATTCTCCTAAGGATTTGTTAAAAAAAAAAACCAACACATATAATTAGGTAATATTCAAGAACTGCATATTATTCTAAGCTATTCAGAATCGAGGTTTCTTAGGGAATACAGAAAACTTTACATTTGTTTTAATCACCACTACAGATTCTACTTCCTAATAATTTGCCATGAGGAAATGGAAAGTAATTAAAGACAACCTTTAGTACTGGGAGAGAAGAAAAGAAAATCTAACAAAAGGTAAGCATTCTGAACGAACATAAAAAAGGGAAGAACAGACTTTTCTTCTGTTTAATTTCATTAAAAAGTTTTTTGCCTTTTTCTTAAAAAAAAAAAGAGTAAAAAGCACACAACTTTGAAAAATTATTATTCTAACGATAGTTAATTATAATTAAAAGCCATTCAAAGCCACAATGTATTATTTAGTGAACTGCATTTCAGGTAGTGACTGTTTAGCTGGGGATTTATCATACTTATTATTAACCCTCCCAAAATTAACAGCAGAATACATTTTACTGACTTGCCTAGAATGAAATGTTAGTTCCAGACCAGTCTTTGCTGAGATCTCATTATAAATCCTGAAAGGAGAACATAACCCCCTTTTCTTTCTGCTGAATATGCTCTTCCCTGTCCTGGGCCATCCATACCATTGCTGCTACTGTTCTTACCTACTGGAATGTTTTTCACACAGGTGGTAGGTGTATTGGCACACACAGGTCTGGCAGTGGTTTGACATGTAGGGCAAGTGTTTCTTATACCTTTTCCTGCTTATTATGAAAGACCTGTAATAAGGTTTGTCTCATACTATAAATTATGTGATCCAGAAAGACCAAAAAGTTTGACTGTAGGTTTGGAACGGTGTGACAACCCACCCTAAATCACTCCCCCCCCCAAAAAAAATCTCTATTTTAGAAAGAGGCTCAGGAGGCTGTTCAGCTTCCTGTTTCAGTCTCAAGAAATTGTCATTTCAACCTCATGCTCCAGTCTGTATCTGCTCACTGCAACACATTCCCCCAGTTCCTCCCTCCTGAAATGGGAGGACATATAAATCTAACCTTCGCATATTAAATCTTCCAGCTATTTTATGTTTACCGGGACTTGACCCTATTTTCAATCATTCAAAACACATTTTTCCTGATGAAAACCCAGCCCTCTGGGAAATGAGGCCCAAATTTGCCCATTGCAGCTGTCATTCACTCAGGTACTCAGCACACACCATCACCCGAGACAGGTCCAGGTCATGAAGGATAGCACAGAGAGCAGCCTACGAGTGCCAATTAGTGTTCAGATTCCAGCTGACTCAGCTTCAGGGACAAGACAGAATCCAAATTTTTTGTGTACCAGCAATTTTCTGCTTTCTTGAGCCTATCCTCTAGCTATTACCATGCTTCACTATTAAGACCTTTTTTCTTCCTCAACTCCAAATATCACTAGCGCTTCCTTAGGCTCCTGCCTTTTCTTACTTTTACAGGCTAATGATCTGTCAACTAATATTAAATTATTTGCTCTCCTAATTGCCTATTTTCAAATAATAGATTGTGGAGGAAGGTGGCTACCTTAGCACTTTCCCTGTACATTTCAAAAGAAGAAAGAATTGATGCATTATAAATAAAAGGCTCAAACCCCAAGATAGCTATAGTCCTACTTATTACTCATACATATATTTCATCCAGAATATTAAAATGTATTACAAAATTTCTGCAGTATTTATTTTTCCATTCCCTTCCAGTATCAGTTACTTTCATTCCGAAGCCTATGAGTTTTTCTCCTTTTCAGATCAAACATTTAAAGCATCCTGAAAATTTAATAGCACCGTAATGCTGCATTTTAAAACAGAGGGAAAAAATATGATTGAGTCTGCTGATGTTTTTTCCACCTTGTAAGAATTCTTCCTGTATGCCAATAAAACAAAATGAAATCCAAACCACAGACAGCTGACCAGGTTACCAGTTTGAGATTAGTTTGGCTTTGTGGCACAGGGGCTACACAGGTAATAAACTTAAGAGCAAAATCTTTCCAGGGTTAAAGAGACTCAACTGATGAGGCTTTTTCTGTAGAGCAGGGAAAATGCAGAAAGCCAAGGTGGCAACGGGATGCAGGCATAAGGATGCATGCATGGAGGAAACAAGATCCCCCTACCTGTCTCCTCCAAATCCCGTAATTATTTTTCTTGGGTGGATTTCTGCTCATGTTTTCTTCAACCCTTCCTGGACTCTACAATGAATTAATTGCACAAGTGGAGTACTCTGGTTACCCTGAACTTCTGAACAGGCTGAAGGTGGAAAACGACATGGAAAAACACTGACTAAAGACCTGTTGGCAACTCAATAGAGACACGTTGGAAGGAGTCAAATAAAGCTCCTCTCTTTCAGACCTTTTGGGTTCACAAAATGAATTTGCTTCAGTACTCCACTGAGAGCTTCATCCTCATTTCACCACTGTGCTGCAGTCTGACAAAAAATGAATGTGCAGGTTTGGAGGATAGAAGAATGAAACCTTGCACTGTCACAGGGCATTTGCAGAGGCAACAAGAAAACAGCAGAACATCAGCTATAGTATATTTGTGGCATTAAAAACATTCACAACAACGTTCTTTCCCTTTTTGCTGACTTTCATCTCTGAACTTCAGTGTTTTAACAAGTGAGCTTTCTCAACAGAGAAGAAAATTCAAGACTGTATGGCACTGAGTTGAACCCAGTAACATCAAATATGTATGATTTCCTCAAGAAGCTAATCAAACTTTGTAAAAACATTAATAGTACAGAGAGATAGTTCTACCAAAATAATCTTCCTGGGAAAAAATAATATTCACTTTAAAGGCTAATATGACAGATGGTTTGATGCAGAACATTGCTTAGCTTTCATCCATTTGTTTTAATTGTCATACTCCAAAAAGTAGAGCCTCAAAGGATTTTCAAAATTTTTAGTGATGTTTGACATTAAACGAATAAACGTATCAGATATAGTATATTCATCTATGCCTAATATTTTTTTATCAAGATAGGCAGAAAAATAAAGCACAACATAACCAGTAAGACCCTAAGTCAATGTAGGCAACCTGAAACCCTTAGTGACAAAAATAAAATCCGAAAAGAAGTTTCACATTAGAAAAATAGAGAACTCTAAATAGATAACTTTAAATTTCCTTTTGGATGACAGTTTAATTGCAAACAAAAATACCTGCATCTGTCAACAATTAACAGTAAGTTATAACTTCCCACAAACTTAATTACAAGATGTTTCCTTTCTACCCTAATGACCTAATCAAAAGATGATAGAGAAATATTTGCACTACTTGTACCAGCCATTTGGTCCTTTAATCCATAAGTGTGACAGATAATCATCAAATATCCATCTTTATATGCTTGCATTCCCAGTAGCACACAACACTTTCTTAATCAAAGAAAGTGCCCTGTGATCACACTTCATGATTGGTCTGAATCATGGACTGACGGGTCTTCCACAGTACCTACTATGAGGGAAACTTAGTGAAAAATAAGCACTTTTTTAGACAATTACTTGCTCACAGACTTAAATTCACGTTTTCTAAGTGAGTAACAATAAAACCAGACAGACACCAACATTAATATTTAATACATTACCTATTCAAGTGAGAAAAGTACCTCCCATTCTCTGGGAAACTCATAATTTTCTATAGTTACCAGCAGGTCACAAGATCAGAGGTGTCAATGGGAAAACATGTTCCCTGTCCACCTCCTCAAGCTCACTTAATTTAGGTGTTTTTTTTTTTTTTATAGATTCCTTTCCTCCACACAAGCATTGTAGTCTGTAATCGGCACAGTTTTTGTGGATTGCTCTTTTAGAGCACATTTCCTTTAAAGAATGAAAGAGCTTGAAGATATAATTCTTACAGAGGCAGGCACTGCACAGAGGCAATGGTTAATAACAATTTAAAAAATTGATTCCAGTCCAGCCTCAGCGAATGAGTTAGAATTTCAGTGGGAATTAAGTGACTCCAATATGAATTCAAGTTTGGGCAGAGCATCAGGTAATCATGATAGAGCAGGAGGCCACCATGCCCTGCCATTATATTTTTGCAACAGTTTTTCAGGTCACATCATTCTTTCCCTGTGAGCCAAAGCCAGATATAATCCTGTTTTTACTGCCATGGAGAATAATGAAAGAGAGGCCATTAGTCTTTAATTTAAGGTTTACGACACAGAAAATTTTAATGGAAGTTAAATTAACTATTGACATTTATCACAATAATTTGTTCCATAGCCTCTGACCTGCAAGACAATAGCAGGATAATAAAGGCTTCAGGACATGACTGAGCTGGGGAAAGAAACTGCCAGTTATCAGATGCAAGTAAGCAGCCTGTCAAATGTGAGACTTCTTGTTTTATAGACACAGAAAATCCAGTGGTGACGGTTTTATCTTTGAGATATATTCACACACAAGCAATCAAAACAACTTTCATATCCATTCATTTCTCAAGTATAGGCAAAATGAGGTCCTGAAAAGTCTTTTTAAAGGAAGAAAGCTGAATTGCTACTGACCATTATGGCATACAAAACAGTCAGAATGATATCTTCTTGAGAAGAATGCTTAAAAATTTTCAAGATGATTTACAGATGTAAGCTTAAATTCAAAAATACTTTACCATATGAAGGAATGACACTTGAAGCATGTGTTAGGCAGGGCAACATAAAGGAGATCTGAGACAGTCTTTTAGACAATGGTTTGTTCCAACTATATTGCGAAAAACTGGAATATTGAAGCTTTACATTCAAAATAATTTTTAATACTAGCTATTAATAACACATTGCAGGCAGGCAGGTCATGTTCATCCAATGTAATTTCACTGTATTTTACAGCACGGATATGCCTGTTTTTTTAAAACATTAATAAAAGGATAGTACAAGAGCATATAACTGCTAAAAGCCTCCATTCTGGAATTTTGTAATTAAAATGCCGGTTTCATATCAACATGACAGAGCTTGTGCAGCCCAGGAGGAAAAATATGCTTATAAATACTCTCCTTCTACCACACAACCCCTGTGTCTTTGCATTCCTGCAGGAAGCCTCATCTACCAGCAGGAATCAACACTGGACTTTATATCCAAATCCCTGCCCAAAACTGTCCTGAAGCTATGACTGTAAACTGGCTTTAACATCACAGGGCAGCATAACTCTGGCATGTCAAGCCAAGCATTAGCTGACTTTTTCACAGGAATACTTTCCTAAAGAATGGAAGCAAAAGAGGCAGATTTTAGCATCAAATCCTGTGTTTAGGAACCAAGCAGTATTTATTTAAATATACTTTTGTTCATAATTATACAATCCTATGGGGAGAGTGGGACAATGAAGCCAAACACACAGGCCTCAATTGGACCAAATTCTCCTGAATTTAAGGGAAAGTTTGTCTCTTTAAAACTCAAGGCTCGGATATTTCTTCCTATACTCAGCAGCTGATCATTATTTTTCCCTTGAAGCCTGATTAATTGCTCATATAATGTAACTTTTTTCCTGGCTTGTGTAACTGAACTCCTTTTCATGTGTGTCGCATCATTTTTATTACCTAAACCGAGCTATTGGCAACAGCATCGTCCTGCCTTGGCAATTTCTATAGATTAAATAAATGTTGCATGAAGATGTTTTTCTCTTTATCTGTTTTAAATTTGTTGCCTTTTAATTTCAATATCCCTTTGTTCTTTTATTATGAGAAAGAGCAAAAGCTGAGCATTTGACTGAGCCTCTCCATACCAGTTCATTTTTCATACACCGCCAACGCCTTTTATTGCGTCCTCCTTCCTTAACTAGGTCAGGCAAGCCCTAGAAATCTCTGTTTGGTCCCTCAGCCTCTAATAATTTCCACTGCCTTCTGCATAACTTCTACTTCTGCCAGGTTCTGCTGCTGTAATGCAACTGGTATTGAGTGTAGCATACAAAGTTAAGAGAAAGATCTGTTTAGATAATGGCAATTAAATATTTCCCATGTTGTTTTGTGTCACTGTCTAATATAGCCCACTACTTCGCTTGCTCTCATTGCTACTGCAAACCCCATCCCCACCTCTACTGAGCTAAACCTTATATCCCCCTATGTCACACTTCAATAAGTTAATGTATTTCAGTGAATTCAGTCAAGAGATGAAAACACTCCGGTTCTGTCTCCTATACCTCATGCTCTACCCACTCCACCCTCAGAGAGCCCATGGCTCTGGCTGTGGTCCCTGGACATCACCAGACAGTTACTTCACCCTGGAGGCACTGGAAACCCAGCCCCTGCCCAGGCAAGTACTTCTAAACATACATGTTCCCAAGAACTAAGTTACACCTGCCTTTTGATGCCTGCTGGGGTGAGGGTCATAGTTATTTCTGTCCCACAATTTTGAATTGTCTCTTCCTATGCTCTGGTCTATTTGCATGACTTCCTAAAGTATTGGACATGTCTCTTATGTGGGTGCCCATTTCTCTTATTTACAGGTTAGCTTTTTTACACTAATAAGGCAAAAATGTTACCAATTATTAGAGCTTCTCTGCCAAAAGTTATTTCTCACTCTCAAGAACCTGCTTGCTTTGCAGGTATGAAAAAAGGGTTATTTACCTAGTGAAGGAGCAGCTTATATCATGTCAATAGTTTTCGACTCAGATTTAATCAAAGAAATCCAATATATTCACAGCATTTTTTTCTCTCTGTTAAAGGTATTATGGCCTAGTATTTACATTCAGCACACCACTGCTCTTAAACCTGCTCCAAAGTTTAAGGCATAGCCTAAAAAATCAGTAAGGCCTGTCTAGCAGCAAGTCCAGCACCAAACTTGATGGTGGAAATGGTGCTGGCAGTAGCAGCTTCCCCCCAGCCTCACCACTGGATTCACAGCTGGTCTCATCTGGTTCATGTACACCTGAAGTTCCTTAACATGTGCCAGTTTTCAAAATGCCAGAAGACTTTCTAAGGAATATTACAATAAAAATGTCACATAAACATACATATGTTTTTAAAAATCTAAAACCTTTGTGTTTTTTTTCAATTCCTCTTCTCAGGAGGGAATTTGGAGGAGAGGTTTACTCTGGAGTTTTTGAAACAGCTAACCCACTGCTTTTCAGACACACCACCATACTTATCAGAGATCCCACAGCTGGAAGATGATCACATGTTCATCATCTGATAACAGACCATTTGCAAAAGCAGGACCCTAGCTATGGAGCAATCTGCCAATAAGGATCACACTGGGCTCTATTGCACTTCATTCTCAGAGCTCAGACTCTACATAACAAACGGAATAAAAGACACAAAAAAAAAAAAAAAAGGAAGTGCAAGTTGTTGACCTCATTCCACTGTTAGCTCTCATGGCAGTTACTCACATCTAGTATGTAAAGTATTTCAAATGCTTCACTGTGAAATTCTTTTGAAATACCATGGACTGGATTAGATCTGTAACATGTAATGAAAGATAAAAGAAAAAAAATTAAAGAAAAAAAATTAAATTAGACATGTGCCCGGCAGCTGCCTGAGGACTAAGGGGCAGTAGACAGCAAAGTAACATCTAAACCCTTCCATCAGGATGAGATGTGAATGACTTACTGTACCCAAAACACTTTTCTTCTCCTCTACATCCTCACTTCGCTCAGGTTTCAGGGACAGGAAATAAAGACACTTCTCTTAGAAGTAAGCAGTGGCACTCCTCGGCAAGACTGACTGCTGTACATGGTCAGGAAAGAGATTTCAGAGCACAATGGGATCCACC
Source organism: Pachyramphus minor (assembly GCA_013397135.1). Lineage (NCBI taxonomy): Eukaryota > Metazoa > Chordata > Aves > Passeriformes > Tyrannidae > Pachyramphus > Pachyramphus minor. Next base: position 65,662 of record VYXB01010651.1, read on the forward strand.
ATTTACTGTTTTGCCCTTCTCCTTTAGATTACTTGCACTTTTGTTTTAGCCTAAGGTACTTGGAGGGTACAGTTAGGGATGTGTCTGTGACTATGGATCTCCAGCAGCAAACGCCTGAACAATCCCATCAGAAGCAGCTTCGTGAGCAAGGATGAGTAAAGAGGAACCTAAGAAAAAGCAGGCAGATATGTACAGGGCCACTTTATAGAGAAAGAACCACATTGAAACTCAACATTTATGCCTCCTCCAAAAATTATGGAAGAATGAAACTAAATTATCAATAAAGGAACTGGTGGTATCCATCTATTTTTGACTGTTCTACAAATTTTTATTGTTTTTATGGGGAACTCCTCTTCTGGAAAAATCATCAGAATTTTTTTTTAATTAATTTTGTTTTAAAATACTTTTAGAGATACTTTTTGAACACATAGAATATTTTTTTCTTTTGGGAAAGGAAAAAAAAAAAGTGTGTTGACCAGCTACGAATGAAACAGAAGTGGTTTAGTGGTTCTCTACCTGCTGACAGTTGCTTGCTTTTTGTCATAAATATTCATAACCCACTAAAGCTCTCTTTATAGATGTAAGAGAGGAATTCTGGGGTTTGTGTATAAAAAAAGATAGATTTGGATACTATAGAGAACAGGAGAGGCCAATCAGAGCGCTGTCTATGGCAGATATCATCAATCTTCTTTCTGGAAAAGAAAAAAAAAGGCATTTGTCTTTTGTGGAAATAAACATACCACTCAGAAACAAACAGGTATCAAAGTGGTGAAACTTGGCTTTCTGGGGCAAGTTCACACTGACACAGAAAGGTTTTCCTAAAATCATACCATTCCTTAACATCAATCAACGAAATGGTGTTGATGAGCTGAACGAATTAGTTCTGGTTCAGCAGTAGGCACACACATGCATGTGCATTGCATGGGGTAGTCACTTCATAGAAAAAATGGTCAGAAGAGAAGCTGCACTATGATGATTTACCAGGCACCTTAACTGTTTCTACCAGTGCCACTATAGAAGCTTCCTCACCACAGGATGTTTTGGTGGGAGCCGGTTTATGCCAACACTTGTGACTTTTTATCAGCACAACCTACAAACACAAACATTTTGGACCAAACATCAGCACAAGCAAATAAACACTTAAAACAGAAGGTGGAAAGGACAGCTCCATCTTAAGCACCTTACAGGTAACAACCACCAGGCAGAACATTTGTTTGAACAAAAAAAAAAAAAAAAAAAAAAAAAAAAAAAAAAAAAAAAAAAAAAAAAAAAAAGTAGTATACTGGCAGATGAGATTTCATGTTGAGTGTCAGGAAAGTAGTCTCTATACACCAGGCTCTGGGAATACCCTCTAAATTGCTTTATTCATTATCAAGAGGAAAAAGTCCACAGCCTGTCACTGGACTGGTTTCTGTGTGAGAGATCCTGGGCAGAATGACCAGGAACAAAAGGTCAAGATATACAGATCAATAAGAAAGCAAAAGCAGGAGAGGAAACAAGCTCAGGGAGCCTGAAGAGACAAAGTCCATTAAATCTCCTCTGATCCTTGAATGCCACAAAATGTACATCCTAAAGAGATGATAACATATTTCTTAAAGCAACCTTATGGAGAAGGTAGCCTGATTTGCTGAATGGCACAGTGAAAATGGAAAGTCTTAGGTCCTTTACCTTTGCAAACCCAAATTAGTCAATTTTATAGCCCAAAGGGAATACAAACACTAATGATGCAGTAATCACTTCTGCACAAACATCCCCATAACAAAATTGATAAATCTATATTATTTGTTTAAACTAATAAAAATTAAGAGTATCCTACAATCTCTCCCTGCCTTGCAACAAATAACTGTGCTCTGCCTTGGTTTTTCTGAACTGGGAGGAGACCATTACCTTGTGACAGCATTCTTCCGTTTATATCTCACCTCTTTAGAAACACTCCACTGACCAGATTTTACCTGTAAACATTGATTTAAGATTAAAAACAAAGAAAAACAACAAAATCTCAACAAAATCACCGACCACTAAAGCCATCCAACCTGAACAGAAACACACTTCTCAGGAAAGTCTTCCTCTGGCGAAGAAGAATTATGAGAGAGGAAAAAACCCTTCTATAGAGCTAAAGCATGCTTGCTGCTAAATAGCCTCTTTGTATAATTAGGATTTGCCAAGTGGCAAAATGCAATCCAATTAAGTGAGTTAGGTTCATGTGATTAACACCAGACTGGCACTACTGCTCTCATAGTTCATCAGTAGCTTTACTAATTAGGACATCGCTGAGCAGAGACATCTGACCTCACCTCAGCCAGTTCACGTTATTGTTTACCCTTCTGAACCCTCACTGCTTGCTTCTTTCCTTACTGGTGGATACTTTCCTGTGATATTCTGTTCTGTTTGAAAGTATTTCTAGTAATCATCAACATCAAATCATTAGTGCTGCTCTGCTCACCAACTGAAGAACGAAAAGATGAAAGAGCTTTCAACGCAGATATTTTTCTGCTCAGGCTTTAAATTCCCCTACAATATCAAAATAAGTGCAGGATGTGTAGGAAAGCAGCCAGGAAGCAATTATAAGTTTCAAGCAGCAAAAAATGGAAATTATCCGTGCCTGCCAAATAGTAACCACAAGTGAAAATGGTGTCAAGTGGATACAATGTCACAAATGTTGCTCAAAAGAACAGAAATAAGATTTTTCTAGATACTGTCTTTTCCTTTACAGCTTTGTGTTTAAGTGCCCTTAAAATGACAGCTAACAGAATAAAAGAATTTGGCAAGCACACACGACTGTGATGTGATGAAGCAGCAACTGATAAGCATAATATAGGAGCTCTAAGTATCAAGAGAAAATATTATAAATTTAAATTTTCTCCAAAGTAATTCAGCAAATCAAACAGAATTGCTTCATAATATGCAGAACTTGGAGAGCACAAAGAATTCATATTTGAATCACTTTTTCCATTTGACATCAGAATTCTTTTCTATATACCTCCTAGGAATGAGTGCTATGCCACAGAAATAAAAATGCTGAATAAAAATTAACTGTAGATCTCTGAGGATAAACCCCAGCAGCCTCATGCCATTTACAACCAAATTGTATCTATGATATTAAAAAGACATTAATAAATGTGTTACAGACAGGGAGACAAACAATGAATTAAGCAAATTAGTGGGAAAATGAAACTTCTAAATACAAAAGAAAGCTAATTACAGGATTAGAAAGAATTAAGTGACAGAGCCCGTGGTGACAAGGAACTTTTCTTGATAGTCCTTGAGATCCTTTTTTGTATTGCTTTTCTAATCTTTCTAGGAAAGTAAATTTCACTGCTGCATAGATCTCTCAGCAGTCTGTTTAGTTTCTCACCAAACTGTTTTACAGACAATGCAAATCATTTTAAAAAGTACAAGCAGTGCACCCTGCTCTCCACTCCATTCCTTCCTCTGGTTTATCCTGTTGTTCCCTCTACTCCTTGATCTATGTCACTTTAGCTACTAAAAATGCAAATGCAAAGGATACTAACTAAACCTTTGATGGATCTTGTAGCTCAGTTCCCAACTAACTCGATGTCAATGAGTTAATCTTCACTTCTTTCCTAGATCAAGGCATATTTTCAGACACTGTGCCCATGTCTGAGAATACTGCTGCAGTAGTGAAGCTTGTCAGAAAGCCTCAGTGTAGATCTCTGCAGGAAAAACAGATTAAAGAAAAAAATTCCATTCCCTCTGTTCTCCAGTGATATCAAAAAAAGCACAGTAAAGACTAATTCTAATTCTAGTTAACACCCGGATGCAGAATTCGAGTGCAATGAGTTATACTTCGTATACTTAATCTAAAATGCTTCATTTTCACCCTATCAATTTCTCTAATAAATAAGTCAGAACAAATCACTCTGCTTTTCAGACATTTGACTCCACATTTTGAGAGTATTCAATAGCTTAATTTCCAGTGGGGAAACGTTTTCTTAAACTGTGTACCCACAGACACAAACATATATCTGCAAAATATATCTTGTGATGTTGAAAAGAAAATTAGATTTATGCTGGAGATAGAAGGGAGTTTTAAGATGATCTAGTTCCCACCCCACTGCCTTGGGCAGGGACATCTTCCACCAGACCATGTTGCTCAAAGACCCATCTAACCTGGCCTTGCACATTTACAGGGATGGATGAAGAGCTAGAAATAGGTAACATGATATATAAAACTACTTCCTATTCAGAGTGAGGATTTAAAAAAAATGTTCAGTTCTGTATATACCAGTTCATGCTTATTGTCCTGAATGCTGACAGATGATGATGTTTAGGTGAATGAACTAGTCCAGAAGCTTCCCCTTCCACGGAGACCCAGGCACAGGTATTCCAGGGCAATTGTTTTACTGTGCACCTTTGTTTGCAAGTTCTTTAAAGGATCACAGCACTTGCTGTATGACAAGGACATTGTGGCTATTTCAATTGCCACCAAAGAGCAGAATTAAGGTTGTGTGGGTCCATTTACAGTACGCTTTAACCTCATATTTCATTTGAGTTCTGCCTTAAATTAGATCATTTCACATATATAATGCAATATATATATATAATATATAATGGAGATATATATAATATAATATATATAATAATATAATATATAATGGATTGTATTTAGGATACTTACTTTCAGACAACTTTCTTAGTTGTTACATAGAGTTAGAAAATAAGCCAACCTAAGTTTGTGAACTGATATTTCTAGGATACTCTTCCCATGCCAATAAGACCCACATCATTTACAAGAGGCTTCAGGTCAGGCTTACACTTGTCATCTTCAGAATTTAAATAACTTCATCAGAGCCAACTCAGGAAATAAGGGATTTGAAGGCTTCCAGGGAGCTTTGGCTGAGGAAACTGTGCACACAAATTCAGGCCAGCTCAGGTGGGTCTTTATAAAAGGGAAGATGGAAACCACTAGTAGAAAATAAAGTGACTCACTTTTTGAGATACCTTTCAAGAGACATCCTTACAAGTGACTGAATCAAAGTAGGATGAAAGACCTCTTGCTTGTATCTGAAAATACAGACATAATAGGTAACTAGACATAATATAACCAAGTTTTAGATTATCAAGACAATTCACCCCTCAGCTGGGATCCGGATAAATCAGTCCTTCCTGTACTGTCTCCATGGGATTCCTCTGATTCAGCTCTTCTGAGCATAGTGGTGACTCCTGGCCTTCTGCTTCTTTCCTCTAAGGTCACATTATCCACGACTCTCTGCTCTAAACCACATTGTTGTAACTTCTCCTTCCGTAGAGAGCAGGGTTTTAGAAGTTTGGTGGAAAGAGTCTAGTCCCTCTTTGACCCCTCGTGTCCCACTGCCACCTGTGGCAGTGTGTCCTCATGTGCCATCATGAATAATCATCTCACACCAACATCTTCCCACTCTCACCAGGTCATGGCACGGAAATGCTGGTCAGCATTACAATTTCCAGGAACAGGTATATGGAATCCAGCATTGATCTGCCTGACACAAAAAGCTTAAAGAACTGAAAGAACAGTACTTATGGTGTGGCCTCCACTAAGGTAAAAAGAAAAGCCTTACAGCTTTCTGGCTACTTCTGCAGAAGCTATAGTTTCACTCCTTCTTTTGACAAAAAATTTAAAATACCCAATTGCACCAAACCTCCCATAAATCTGTTTGAACAGAGATCAAGAAAAAGAAGGTATGGTCAGGGGAAGAAAAAAAAAAGAAAGAATAAAGAACAAAGAACTGAGTAACCCCAACCATGTGCGGTTTCCTGTCACGGGTGACACAACTAAATAAGGATTTGCATCTGAAAATGAACTGTTCACCTCTAGTTTTCACAAAATACAGTTCCTAGTGCAGATAACACTGACTTTTATCCTGGATATTAACTTCACAGAGAAATAATTCTTTGACACCACATCTTAAGATAACCAAGAAAATCTCATATTTTTCTTGCCACTTGAAATTTTCTGCCCACAAGTGCAATTCATATCTATAGATCGTGTGGGAAATGAGCCAATGTGCCTTTATTGTGTTATCAGAAAATACACATTTCAAACTTTGCTAAAAGTCAAGCGGTTTATATGGATTACAAGAAATAATTTATTGTATTCCTCAAGTTCAGAGGACCTGAACAAAAAAAAAAATAAAAAAAAAATCTTACCTTAATGAACAATCAGGTCACTGAAAACATTGTAAGAGAAAATGATGCCTAAAATAAATCTTTACCCTAATTTTATATAGTGACACTATGCAAATTCAATCCATGGTACTTTACATTATGTGCAAGTCACACACTTAAGATTTATCTTAAGGCACTTTCTGTGTTATTATGGAATACATATTCCTCTGTAATTCATGGTATATAAACCAATAGATATAGGATAAGCATTAAGAGTTTTGGATGAACATTTGTTGTAACATTTTCCCAATGAAAATGATGAGATCAATTTCATAACAAATATTTAGTAGCAGAAATCTTCAACATTTTGCAAGTTAAAAATACTCTTCCTCAGAGAAATATGATTCTCTACTGTTTAGAATGAAATATAACCACCAGTGTGTAAGATTCAGCATCATTTCGTATCACAAAAAAAAAATAAATTCTTCTTAGTTTGACCCGAATCAAGGCAAAATCTTTACCTTTTGACAGAGTTTGATTTTCAAAAAGTCTAAAATATTAGCAACAAAAAGGAGCTGAAAATGTCAGATTTTCTCTCCTGCCTTCCCTTCCCCTTTCTATGACCATTTGATAAAAGTTCTGATGAAATCTCAAAAAAAGTCAAGAAAAATAAAATATTTTTGTAATGAAGCCAAAGAAAGAACACATTTATGTTTTCAGCTCTGTAAGAAGTACTTCACACAACATTCATAATCAGTTTAACATATGTTTGGCTTATATTTATCTTTCTGGAAGAAACCACAACTTGCCTTTTTTTTTTTTTTTTTTTTTTTTTTTT